>WNWK01005408.1:0-22500 GCA_009830355.1 Cherax destructor
CCTCAATGATTGTAGCAGATACAATGATTGTAGCAGCCTCAATGATTGTAGCAGCCTCAATGATTGTAGCAGCCTCAATGATTGTAGCAGCCTCAATGATTGTAGCAGCCTCAATGATCGTAGTAGCCTCAATGATTGTAGCAGCCACAATGATTGTAGCAGCCTCAATGATTGTAGCAGCCACAATGATCGTAGCAGCCTCAATGATTGTAGCAGCCACAATGATTGTAGCAGCCTCAATGATTGTAGCAGCCTCAATGATTGTAGCAGCCTCAATGATTGTAGTAGCCTCAATGATTGTAGCAGCCACAATGATTGTAGCATCCTCAATGATTGTAGCAGCCACAATGATCGTAGCAGCCTCAATGATTGTAGCAGCCACAATGATTGTAGCAGCCACAATGATTGTAGCAGCCTCAATGATTGTAGCAGCCACAATGATTGTAGCAGCCTCAATGATTGTAGCAGCCACAATGATTGTAGCAGCCTCAATGATTGTAGTAGCCTCAATGATTGTAGCAGCCTCAATGATTGTAGCAGCCACAATGATCGTAGCAGCCACAATGATCGTAGCAGCCTCAATGATTGTAGCAGCCTCAATGATTGTAGCAGCCTCAATGATTGTAGCAGCTACAATGATCGTAGCAGCCTCAATGATTGTAGCAGCCTCAATGATTGTAGCAGCCTCAATGATCGTAGCAGCCTCAATGATTGTAGTAGCCTCAATGATTGTAGCAGCCTCAATGATTGTAGCAGCCTCAATGATCGTAGCAGCCTCAATGATCGTAGCAGCCTCAATGATTGTAGTAGACTCAATGATTGTAGCAGCCTCAATGATTGTAGCAGCCTCAATGATTGTAGCAGCCTCAATGATTGTAGCAGCCTCATTGATTGTAGCAGCCTCAATGATTGTAGCAGCCTCAATGATTGTAGCAGCCTCAATGATTCTAGCAGCCTCAATGATCGTAGCAGCCACAATGATTGTAGCAGCCTCAATGATTGTAGTAGCCTCAATGATTGTAGCAGCCTCAATGATTGTAGTAGCCTCAATGATTGTAGCAGCCTCAATGATTGTAGCAGCCTCAATGATCGTAGCAGCCTCAATGATTGTAGTAGCCTCAATTATTGTAGCAGCCTCAATGATTGTAGCAGCCTCAATGATCGTAGCAGCCTCAATGATTGTAGCAGCTACAATGATTGTAGCAGCCACAATGATCGTAGCAGCCACAATGATTGTAGCATCCTCAATGATTGTAGTAGCCTCAATGATTGTAGCAGCCTCAATGATTGTATCAGCCACAATGATTGTAGCAGCCTCAATGATTGTACCAGCCTCAATGATTGTAGTAGCCTCAATGATTGTAGCAGCCTCAATAATTGTAGCAGCTTCAATGATCGTAGCAGCCTCAATGATTGTAGCAGCCTCAATGATTGTAGTAGCCTCAATGATTGTAGCAGCCTCAATGATTGTAGCAGCCTCAATGATTGTAGCAGCCTCAGTGATCGTAGCAGCCTCAATGATTGTAGTAGCCTCAATGTTTGTAGCAGCCTCAATGATTGTAGCAGCCTCAATGATTGTAGTAGCCTCAATGATTGTAGCAGCCACAATGATCGTAGCAGCCTCAATGATCGTAGCAGCCTCAATGATTGTAGCAGCCTCAATGATTGTAGTAGCTTCAATGATTGTAGCAGCCTCAATGATTGTAGCAGCCTCAATGATCGTAGCAGCCTCAATGATTGTAGTAGCCTCAATTATTGTAGCAGCCTCAATGATTGTAGCAGCCTCAATGATTGTAGCAGCCTCAATGATTGTAGCAGCCTCAATGATTGTAGCAGCCTCAATGATTGTAGCAGCCTCAATTATTGTAGCAGCCTCAATGATCGTAGCAGCCACAATGATTGTAGCAGATACAATGATTGTAGCAGCCACAATGATTGTAGCAGCCTCAATGATTGTAGCAGCCACAATGATTGTAGCAGCCTCAATGATTGTAGCAACCTCAATAATTGTAGCAGCCTCAATGATTGTAGCAGCTTCTTGCATGTATCGCTGGCGGTATATGGTTTATGGATGTGTTACTCTGTTAAAATTCTTTGTGTTATATTGACCCCCCCCCCCATCTTTCTTCTCTGTAATTTTTGCAGTTTCTCTCTCGACTGGTGTGGGTTGCATCCTGGGACAAAATTGACATAATTTGCCCAAAATGCTCAGCATAACAAGGGGCTTTCTGTATAATAGTATGTCATTGATGTCAGCTAGAGCTGTATACCTTGTACATGTACTTGTAGAAATAAATATATTATTACTATTATTATTATTCTGTCTCATCCGTTACTGCCACTCTCTGCCTTCTCTCTTTTAGTTATTGTCTGACCCTCTGTACCACTCTACCTTTCAACTTTGCATGTTCCTTTAACTTCTGGGTTAATCTCTGGCTTGGTACTGCATCAAATGCTCTCCTGCAGTCCAGGAAGGTGCAGTTCACCCAAACCTATCTTCCTTGTTTTTATGTCTGTGTCTCTACCATAGAGCTCCAGCAAGTGCGTAAGACAGAATTTTTCACTACCTAGATCAGTGCTGGTTATCTCTACAGGATCTTCTCTGTAAGTTCTCTAATGTCGTCTACCTTACAGTCATCTCCGGAACTTTCGACAGTACGCATGTTAGAGATACTGGTCAGTAATTGAGTGCCATTTGTCTGTCACCTTTTTGTTATATATGGGGACCTCATTAGCCTTTTCTTAATTTTCTGCCTCATACCTGTGTGTGTGTGTGTGTGTGTGTGTGTGTGTGTGTGTGTGTGTGTGTGTGTGCCTCTCGCGCCCTCCCTACACTGATCCTATATTTCTCTGCATTTTTCACCCTAACGAAATGCTCTGCGAAATTGAGCTGTGTTTGTAATTGTTCTGGCATGCTTGCTGGCTTAATACCAGTCTTGGCTTTGATATGTTGTGTGTATGTGGGGGAGGGGGAGGGCTGGAGGGAGAAATGTTTGGGTGTGGAACGAAATTCCTATCAGATAATACCACATTAAAGGTCAAACCAGTCTTATACATGTCTCATTCCTGCGTCATGAAGGCCTTATACCTGCCTAAATAACACCAGCTTTATAAATAAAGCTTTGATCCTTCATACTTACTTCATACTTACCTCATAAGCACCTTATACTTACCTCATAAGCACCTTATACTTGCCTCATTAGGTAAGGATCCAGAATTTTTATAAACAGTGTTATAATTCCGAGAATTTTCTCCCTTTAAAAACACTGAAAAATAAAAATACTACAAAACACTATAAAACACTACACAAACACTTTAAAATACTAAAAAAAAACACTATAAAACGCTACATAAAACACAATAAAAATACTAAAAACCACTATAAAACACTACAAAGACATTATAAAAAAAGTTACAAAAGCAGAGGTGTCGCCGTCCACGTGTAGCAGCTGCTGGTAAAGAATCCTTCATCGTTGCACAAGTACTGGGGTTCATGCGCTGTTGCAGGCTTCCCCGCCTCGTATGCAACATTCAACAAATATCATGCACGACTTTCGCTTTTAAAACAAGGAATAATTTCCTCTCTACCTCTTTCATACCTCTCTCTCTCTCTCTCTCTCTCTCTCTCTCTCTCTCTCTCTCTCTCTCTCTCTCTGCTCTCTTTTCAGGGTTGACAAGGTTAGGTTAAGGATCCCTAGCTTTATTGACAAGCTATTTACAAGTTAAGGATTCCTAACTTTATTGACAAGCTAAGAGCTGTTACCTACATCAGCTGATTTGAAAGCATTTTTATTGTTATGAAACATACAAGTAGGGAACAGGATAAAGTTGGAGCCATCTGTGGGCCAGCATTTTCATTTGAACAACTGACTTTATCTCGTTGACATCATAATGCTGTACGAACGTGTTCCAGACTCGAGTCATCCTGGGGATAAATGATCTCAGATGAAGTGATGTTCTAGAGAAGGGTACAGCCAGAGTGAAGTTGCTGCTTGCTGCCCGTCTTGTGGTATAGAAGCTTGCTTCTCGCTATCTTCGAAGCGGGACCAAGTGTGGTACTTTGACAATGTTGACCTTGTACATAACAGTAAGGCCGCCCACATCCCTCCTGTGTTGAAGGTTCTGCTGAAATGACAAATCTATCCAGGATGGATCCAGGCGAGAGATGAGACGTCTTGCTCTGTTCTCTACTCTGTCAAGCAGTCGCAGATGAGAGGGAGGGGGAAGGCAAACCAAAAAAAGTGTAGCATACTCAAGGTGTGAGCGTACTTGTGTCTCATACAGAATCTTGCAATCCCTACTGTCGAGCAAATGCGAGATACGTCAAACTGCTGTAAGCTTCCTGGCTGCCTTGTTTACAAGATTTACAACGCGGTTCTTCATGGTCAGTTTGGAGTCAAATTTCACCCCAAGGACATCAACTTCTTTCTCGGGTACCAACACTCTCTCATTCATACTTACTACTGCTCCGGCATTACCATCATGGTACCTAGAGACCATCATCATTTGTGTTTTCTCAGGTGCAAATGTTACCTGCCATCGGTTTCCCCAGGCTGATATAGCTCTTAGCTGGTGATTGATGTAGCTTAGATCAGAGTACAGTCGTCTGCATATGCATGGGATTCTGGGATGAGATGAAGGTCATTGAAGTAGACATTCCATAACAATGGCCCAAGCACACTTCCCTGTGGAACACTTGCCCCAATAGGATGTCTTCCTGATTCTGTTCCATTGAGAACTACCCTTAGAGATCTACCATGAAGGTAATCACTGAAGAGACATAGTGTAGAGCCTGCAGTTCCCAGTGCTTGCAGTTTTGCCAAGAGGCCCTGGTGCCACACTCGGTCGAAAGCACCAGCAATGTCCAGTACTACCACACAGCTGACTTTGGATTCATCCAGTGACTGGTGCCACTTAGTGGAGAGTTTAACAACAGATCAGCAGCAGAGTAACTTTTCCTGAAGCCATATTGACGGTCACAAAGTAGTGAGTGGCAGTCAAAAAAACTCTCATTTGTTTTGAGACTATTGTCTCAAGGATCTTGCTAGTGATTGACAGTGACACTGGTCTGTAGTTGCTGACTGATTTCTGCTTTACTCTCTCTCTCTCTCTCTCTCTCTCTCTCTCTCTCTCTCTCTCTCTCTCTCTCTCTCTCTCTCTCTCTCTCTCTCTCCTTCTATCTATCTATCTATCTGTTTCACTCTCTTTCCCTCTTTACACCCTTTTCCACTTTCTGTTTTTTTTACTCCCCTCTCTATATATTTCTAACTTTTGCCTTCTCTTCTAATATTTCTTCTCTCACTCCCTCCTTTCTCCACATTTCTTCAACATTTTCTCAGTTACAATAAAAATCAGCCTAATTTATATTAAGTATATACGAAAAACATTTCACACGTTAAATATTTACATTTGTTACATATATACTGAATCAACTGATAATGTGAGAAATTACGAAATATCTTGGAAATTCACTAGTTTTTAACTGTAGTTATTTTGCATATATTGTGTTATGTGTGTCTGTCACACCAGTGTTTTTCATGGTTGTCATGTCAGTGTTGGTCACCGTTGTCATGTCAGTGTTGGTCACCGTTGTCATGTCAGTGTTGGTCACCGTTGTCATGTCAGTGTTGGTCACCGTTGTCATGTCAGTGTTGTGTAGGTCAGCAGTCGTCACATCAGTGTTGGTTAGTATGGGAGGAAATCCACAATGTTTTGGCTTGCTATGAGGTCCCGACGCACAAGTCACGGGAGTGTCGGAATCAGTAAGATCTGTGTCACGGGACAGACAGGGGGAGGGTCACCTTGCCGTGTGGGAGACAGAGGAGAGAACAGGAGAAGAGTTTGTGGAGACAGGAAGGTCCCTGTGGTGGGCAGTGAGAACTCCAGCACAAAAACTGTGTGAAGAGAGAGAGAAGAGAGAGAGAGAGAGAGAGAGAGCCGTTAACTTGTGGTGGAGTGCTTTTATGAGCTGGATAATTCATAATACTCTGTACGCTTAATTCTCCATACTGAATTATCCTTGTTTTCCCATCCTTCTACGGGAGGGATTCATCAGATCCTCCTCCGGCATATAAGGTTGGTTTAAATTTAACAAGATTAGCAAACAGTGTAATAGGAAGACAAGACTAACAGTGTAATAGGAAGACAAGACTAACAGTGTAATAGGAAGACAAGACTAGCAAACCGTGTTATAGGAAGACTAGAGGTGACTGCAATACTCACGTACATGAATTATCAAGAAAGTTTGCCAACAGTGAAGGTGGGTATGTTCCTCAGGGCACACTGCTCTCTCCACCCACCCATGTTGTCACCCCTCCACCCACCCATGTTGTCACCCCTCCACCCATCCATGTTGTCACCCCTCCACCCACCCATGTTGTCACCCCTCCACCCACACATGTTGTCACCCCTCCACCCACCCATGTTGTCACCCCTCCACCCATCCATGTTGTCACCCCTCCACCCACCCATGTTGTCACCCCTCCACCCACCCATGTTGTCACCCCTCCACCCACCCATTATTCCTGTTCCACCCGTCTCCTCATATCATATCCTCATCCTTTCCTTCTAGATTCTCCCTCTTCCTCTCTCCTTCCTGCTCTTCTGTTATTCATCCTCACTTCTCCATCCCTTTCTCTTCCTGTCCTCTTTTCCTATTTCATCCCCTCCTCTTCACCAGTTTTCCTTTCCATTCCTCTCCTTCTAATTTTACTCCTGCCCTAATCTCTCTCTCTCTCTCTCTCTCTCTCTCTCTCTCTCTCTCTCTCTCTCTCTCTCTCTCTCTCTCTCTCTCTCTCTCTCTCTCCTGTCTTGACATTCTTTTCCCCTGCCCCACCATCCCTTATCCTTTACTATCCTCTTCTCTTATTCACCTCTTTCCTTCTCTCCCTCTAAACCCTCCCCCTCTCCCTACCACTACCTTTTTCCCTGTTCATGCCCCTACCCCTGCCCCACCATCCCTTTACTTCCTTCCCCTCCAACATCGCCTTTACTGAGTAAATAGTGGAGTCAACAAGACCAGAAAATAATTACCTGGAGTCGCTTCCGGAGGTCAGCGCCCCCGCGAACCGGTCCTAAACCAGGCCTCTAGGATGCTGGATTGATCGATCAGGCTGTCAGTGCCCGCCGCCCGCAGTCCAACGTATGCACCACAACCCGGCTGATCAGGAACTGTTTTGAGGAATTTGTCGAGTTCCCTCTTAAAGACAGCCAGGTGTTTGTTGGTAATCCCCCTAATGCATGAAGGGTGGGGGTGTTGAAGAGTCGTGGTCCCTTAACACTTATTGAGGTTTCCTTGTGCTCATCGCACCCTTGTATTCCATTGGAAGTATCCTGTGCACCGTCTGCCAAGCCTTATGTGCTAATAAGTAGTAATTTCGGTGTGTAGGTTTGGGATCAATCCCTCCAGTATCTTCCAGGTATACATTATGATCTATCTATCAAACCCACCTTCTAAGGAGTTCAGTTCTAGAGACTTCAAGTACGCACAAAATGCGTACAGAGGAAATGAGTGGAAAAGTGGGTAGACAAATTTTTAACTTTCTAATAGGTTACAGCACTTTCCCCCATACTTTTTTCTCCTTTTGCAGATAATAGTGGAATTTTCACGAGAATGACATTACTTGCACTGGTGCTATGAACCCAGTTTACCAGTGGCCCGCAAAAACATATGACGATCAATGAGGATCAATTTCTTTTGCCCCTTTATGGAAAACCTGAGGCAATAAAAGCTAGAACGGAATATAAAACTAATCTAACCACACAATAAAGCAAAAAATTAACGTAGGGGACTTATGTATGATAATGTCAGAGGATCTGAGTTTTAGGGATTACAATGGTGTCATTAATATGTCCGTTGGGAAAATTATAGGATGCATAATGAGAACCTTAATAAAAAATGATGCCAAGATAATAATGATTATCTTTAAGTCACTTGTTTTCTTCAGGCTGAAATAATGTTACATGTTTAAAAAATAATCTTTTAAGGCAGGCGAAACTGCTTATCTAGAGAATGTACAGAGAACTTTCACCAAGCATCTTAATTACTGGGAGCGTTTAAAGTCTCTTGACCTGTACTCCTTGGAACACAAGCGAGAAAGCCACATCATTATTTACACTTGAAAAATCGTAGAGGGATTAGTCCCAAATCTGCACGCAGAAATTGTTCTCTACGAAAGCCTGAGACTCTGCAGACGGTGCATGATACCCCAATAAAAAGTAGGGGCGCACTGAGTACTCTGAGAGGCAACACAGTAAGTGTAAGGGACCCAAGACAGTTCAACAGCTTCCCATAATGCATTAGGGAAATTATCAATAAACCCCTGACTGTCTTCATGAGAGACTTGAATAAGATCTTCAAGTCAGCTCCCGACCAGCCGGGCTGTGATTCATATGTCAGACTGCAAGCGGCTAGCAGTTACAGCTTGGCTGCTCAGGACTTGATCCACCAGGAGTCCTGGTCCGGAATCTGGCCGCGAGGGGCGCTGACCCCTGAAAACATCCTTCAGGTATCCCCTCCCCCTTAGCCTCATCATCCCTTCCCTTCCCATCCTCTCTCATTCTCCTCCATCTCTCCTAGTCCCTCCTTTTCTGTCCCCTCTCGTTTCCCCTGCCCTTGCCCCCTGCCCCTGCCCCCTGCTCCCTGCCCCTGCCCTAGCATCCCTCTCAGCATACAGTGGGCCAAGATGAGGTCTTTGTTTGGTTAATTGGTGGCAACTCGCGGCCGCCTTGGAGAGCCCTCGGCTCCCTGTCGTTGCAAATAACCTCATTGAGGCCGTCATCTCCGTGTACAGCCGACTTCAATTTACTCCCAGAGCCTGGAGGACGCGAGGAGGGGGAGGGAGGGAAGGAGGGAGGGAAGGAGGGAGGGAAGGAGGGAGGGAAGGAGGGAGGGAAGGAGGGAGGGAAGGTTCGGTGAGAGGAGGTAAATGCACGCGTGTGTAATTGTGCTTCTTATTTTGGGAAAGAGGGAGAAGTGGGAGGAGGAGGAGGAAGAGGGGGAGCAGGGAGGAGTAGGAGGAGGGAGAAGTGGAGGAGGATAGAGGGGAGGAGGAGGAGGGAGGGGAGAGAGAAGTGGAGGAGGAGAGACAAGTGGAAGAGGAAAGAGAGAGAAGAGGAGGAGGGGGAGAGAGAAGAGGAGGAGGGGGAGGAGGAGAGAGAGATGTGGAAGAGGAACATCAAATACTGTGTAGGAGGAGAGAGAGAGAGCGAAATAAATGGAGACAGACAGACAGAAAGATGACGAGAGAGACAATTGGAGAATCAAGATAAGAAGGAAGACGAAGCGTGGTAGGAGGAAGACAACAAGAGAAAAGTAGGAAGATGAGAAGAATAAGAAGCGGCGGGAGGAAGAGGAAGATCAGGTATTATATGAAGGAAGAACGATAAAGAAAAGAAAGAGGACTAAAGTAAGAGGATAAGAAAAATGAGAAAGAAGTGGGAAACATTATGAGAAGAACCTGAGAAGTAGCAAGTGAGGAGGAGGACGACGAAAAGGAGGAGAAAATAGAGGAGGAGGGAAAGGAGGAAGGAGGAGGAGAAGTGGAAATAAGTACAGATGTACTCGGTACTGTGCTCACCCCCAGATCCTTCTCACATCATGTACTCCGTCTCCAGTATTCTCTCTCTCTTCCATTTGCATGACCTTGCACATGTCTAAGTTGAACTGCCCCAGCCACTTGTTTGGTTATCATCCTTGCAACTGCAACCTGTCCCTATCCTGTTGATCACATCTCGTACCCTACTTACCTGCAGTAATATGTGATCCAGCTGGTGCAGTGTACCACCTGTCAGAAAGGCTGGGGCTCCACACGGGTTCTGTGTACTCAAGACATGATAAGGGAGCGGTGTTTGTTTAGGTTAGTGAAGCGTCTGCCTGTGTCTGCCAGTCTAGCATACGTCACTGATGTTAGTGTGTGTGTGTGTGTGTGTGTGTGTGTTGTGTGTGTGTGTGTGTGTGTGTGTGTGTGTGTGTGTGTGTGTGTGTGTGTGTGTTTTAGGGGATAGGTATGGTGTAATGTTTACCCCTGCACCCTGTGCTCTGACTTCTGCCTCCCTCCCTGGTTGTACATTGTCTTCCTTGCACATTGTCTCCCTGGTGGCACTCTGTCTCCCTCCATTGTACACCTTTGTTGCACGAGTGTATGTAAGGGTGTATGAATGTATGTCGTCTTGTTCGTCTATAGGCATTGGTAAAAGAGTCTGCCTCTCTCTCTCTCTCTCTCTCTCTCTCTCTCTCTCTCTCTCTCTCTCTCTCTCTCTCTCTCCCTTCTCTTCTTCTCCTCTCCCTTCACTCCCTTTCTCTGTCACACACATATTTCTCACCCTCATCCCTACATCCACTTTTATTAATTTTCCCTAACGCACCTCCGCCCGCCTAGTGTGTGTGTGTGTGTGTGTGTGTGTGTGTGTGTGTGTGTATGTGTGTGTGTGTGTGTGTGTGTGTGTGTGTGTGTTTTAACCAATTTGTATTTGCAGAGTCGATACTCAGCTCCTGGCCTCACCTCCTACATCACCTTGATCTGCTTCACTGACTTCTGGCCTCTCGGTCTTATCGTATCTACTCTTGAAGCTGTGTATTGAGTCTGCCGCCACCACTGCCTCGTGCAAGGAGTTCCTCACATCCGTATGGCTCATTTGTGTCCAGCTTCCACCTGTGTTCCCTTTATCCTGGTCCTCTTAATTCAAACAATCTGTCTCTGTCAGCCTTGTCTGTTCCTTTTTTAAGATTTTGTACATAGTAATCGTGACCCCTTTTGTCCTCTCCTCTAAGGTCATCAAGTTCACTAATTTCAACTTCTCCTCATAGTTCATTCCTCTCAGTGTTGGTACTAGTCTGGTTACAAGCCCTTGGAACAATTCTAGTTTCTTCACGTGCTTGATCTGGTGTGAGCTCCATGCTGGGACCTCGATGATTGGGCTAACACTTGTGTATAATCTTCTGTAGGATTCTTTGCTAAAGTTCCTGAACGCTGTTCTGAGGTTTGTTGGCCTCGCATATACCGCTGCCAGAATGAGCTTTATATATAATTCTGACGATACGCTAGACGTTATATTCCCATCTAGGCCTTTCTCACTTTGATATTTGTAGCTACTCTCCATCTGTACTTTACATTGTGTCCGGTTTGTTGTCTTCTTCTCCAAGGCGCAGGACCTTGTGTTTGCTTGGGGTTGAACTCGAGAAGCCACTTGTTCTTATTCTGATCATTAGTTAAAAATCGTCAACTAGCAGTGACACGATTCAGTCCTCTATGGTAGGCCATTCACGTATATTAGGAACAGAAGCGCTCCCAACACTGATTCTTGTGGAACCCCGCTCGTTACTCTGTCCCACTTGAAAGTCTCGCCAATTACTGTTACTCTTGACCCACTGGAGAACTCTGCCTTTTAAGCTTTCTTGTTCTTCTAATTCGGGGATTAATCTCTGGTGTGATACTGTATCAAATGCTTCTCTACAGTCCAAGAAAATACAGTCGACCCAGCCTTGTCTTTTTTTTATTACTCTGACTCTGTTGTAGAATTCCATCAAATTCATAAGAGAGGATTTTTCATCTCTAAATCCATGCTGTTTTTCCCTAAGGAATTATCTCTCCAAGTGTCCCAATATTCTTTTTTTTTTTTTACTCTCTTCAGAAGTTTTGACGAACGAGTGGTATTTAATCAATAGCAACACTTCGACTAGCAGGAGGCTCGAACCTGTTTCGTTTTAGCCCGCCTCATGGTGAGCGAAAATTCACGACGCTCTAACCCACAGGACAACCCAATCCTACAAAGATCACGCACCCAGCAGAGTCAAGTGTTGTACTGTGTTCCGAGGACATACGATGGTGTTGGTGCCTCAGAACTAATTTCATTCTACTCCCCGCTTGTGGAGGCTAGTACACCAAACGGGGAGTAGAATGAAATTAGCTCTGAAGCACCCACACCATCGTATATCCTCTGATCACGGTACAAAACCTAGCTCTGCTGGGTGCATGATCTTTGTAGGATTGGGTGGTCCTGTGGGTTAGAGCGTCGTGAATTTTCGCTCACCATGAGGTAGGCTAAAACGACACGGGTTGGAGCTCCCGGCTAGTCGCAGTGTTGTTATATATAATATATATATATATATATATATATATATATATATATATATATATATATATATATATATATATATATATATATATATATATATATATATATATATATATATATATATATATATATATATATATATATATGTATATATATATATATATATATATATATATATATATATATATATATATATATATATATATATATATATATATATATATATATATATATATATATATATGTATATATATATATATATATATATATATATATATATATATATATATATATATATATATATATATATATATTCAATTATCTGGCAACTGTCCTGACTGGGGAGACTGGTTGAATACCTTTAAAATTGGGTCAATAGTTGTTTTGCTCCATCAGTCAGCTCCCACGGTGATATGTTATCTGGCCCCATTGCTTTTGTTTCATTCAGCTCTTGTAGGAGTCTCATCACTTCTCTTGTTGTGTTTATACTCTCCAGTACCCGTCGGTCTGTTCTGAAGACAGTGTCTTCCACTAGTTCTCCACTTCTGTGGAGACTTCTTTGAATTGTTCGCTAATCACTTCATTTCTGTCATTCTCTGTTAGCGGTTCTTCCTTCTTCCTCGGCCTTATCAATCGCTCCTTCATTTTTCTTATGTGACTGTGGAGTATCTTTGGTTCTGTTTTTGCCCTTCGTTGTTATATCATCATCAAACTATCTCTCAGTTTTCGTTCCTTTCTTATTCCTCTATAAATTTTTTTAGCTCCTCCTCCTTACCTAACGGTTTTTCTGAATTTTTATTTGGTTTGTATTTTTTTGTAAGTACTCTTGTCTCTTGTCTTGGCGTTTCTGCGTTCTTGGTTAACCCTTGATGGACTCTGGTTTTTTTGCTTGGTATGAATCTCACTTCTGTCTCTTGGCACTTGTACTCAGTTACCTCCATCATTGCTTGTTCAGTTCTTACTTCCAGTTTCTTTTCTCATTTCCACTTCTCTCTCTCAATAAAAAAAAAATTATCGATCCGTCAAAGTCCCCTTTTCTGAAGTCCCATTTGCTTCTTCCCTTTCATTTTCCATTCCCCTGTCGAAGAGGCAGTCAGTGCTTAGTACCACATAATCGCTGGTTCCTATTCGTTCTTAGTTAATTCTCTCTACGTCATTTTCATTTTGTGAAAACCGAATTAAGTCTCGCTGGCTCTTCTTCTCCCTCACTCTTATCGTTACCTTCACATGTTGGCTCAAAAAGTTTTTCATAAATGTGTCCGTAAGTTTAACTCTCTCCGCTCCTGGTCCTCCCTGGAAGGTCCAGTTGTCGCAGTCACTCTCCTTGCGGTTGACGTTTCTCAGCATTGGGAGTTCAGCTTTATTTCATCATGCCATTGCGGTCAATCTTTCCGGGAGGTGAATCGCTGCCAGGTTATTTTGAGCAAGCTCCTCCCATGATCTTGTAATGTTTGTTACAGGATTATATAGCACTGCCATTATTACTTTTGTATCTGCGGATACTACAGTACCTGCTATGTAGTCCCTAAACTCTCCTGTTTCCAAGTTTCCTCGATGTTGCCAGTGGTGTCTTATTCACCATCCAGTGATTGCTGACTATCAGTGCTACCTCCCTTCCTCCTCCTTTGGTCGCCCTCTTCCTTACTATCTGGAAGCTCTCTGGGAATACTGTGTTTATCATCCTTGAGAATTTGATCTCTGTTATAGCTACTCTATCAGGGTTTTCTTCACAAACTCTTTCTCTTATGCCTACACACTTTTTGGTCACCCCATTTGTATATGAGTACCGTACTCCCATTTTTTTCTATTTTCTGAACGTGTTGTTTACTTCCTTTCTGAAGATACTGGAATGGAAGACTCTGGAGTGCTTCCTCTGTCCAAACTCACTGTTGCTACACCAGTCTTGCAGTAAATGATAAATTCCTTTCCTGGTCTCAGACCGGGCCACGGGGGCGTTGACCCCCGAAACCCTCTCCAGGTATATCCAGGTATACTGAGGTATGTCATGCTCGCTCCTCCCGGCCACAACACCTATGATGTTCCATGGTGTGTATGTATGTGTTACTCTAAGTGTTCTCTCTCTCTCTCTCTCTCTCTCTCTCTCTCTCTCTCTCTCTCTCTCTCTCTCTCTCTCTCTCTCTCTCTCTCACTGTCTCTCTCATATGAAGAATATTTTTAGCTCAAAACAGAAATTTCACATCAAATGGCCCAAAATGCCAGCAATAAATTTCTGTAGCTTCTATAAATTTCCTGCTACACGGCAATATTTCCTCTCTAAATCTTCCCTATATTTCTCCACGAAAGGAAAATATCTCTGCTTCGCTACACCGCTTCCAGTCGTGAAAAAAAAAATATATATATATATATATATATATATATATATATATATATATATATATATATATATATAATATTTTCCCCAGAGATCTGCAGCTTCCCTCAGTCTGGGGAAAAATTTCCCCACCGCGGGAGACGGACCAGGGAAACAATGAATCAATCTTTCCCTAGGTTAAAAGAACTCTTTCTGGACATTTTTTTCCCCAAGACATCAGATACATTTCTTCAGCGATGGTGAATGTAAGGAAATCCTGTGTGTTGAATTTTCTCCCTGGCAGTGAGGGAAGTTTCCCTATTAAGTGTGAGATTTCATTTCGTTAGGGTAATAAGGTAATATTGATATTATCTTCCTAAAGTAATATTGATATTATCTTCCTAAAGTAATATTGATATTATCTTCCTAAAGTAATATTGATATTATCTTCCTAAAGTAATATTGATATTATCTTCCTAAAGTAATATTGATATTATCTTCCTAAAGTAATATTGATATTATCTTCCTAAAGTAATATTGATATTATCTTCCTGAAGTAATATTGATATTATCTTCCTAAAGTAATATTGATATTATCTTCCTGAAGTAATATTGATATTATCTTCCTAAAGTAATATTGAGATTATCTTCCTAAAGTAATATTGATATTATCTTCCTAAGTAATATTGATATTATCTTCCCAAGGTAATATTGATATTATCTTCCCAAGGTAATATTGATATTATCTTCCAAGGTAATATTGATATTATCTTCCCAAGGTAATATTGATATTATCTTCCCAAGGTAATATTATTATTATCTTCCCAAGGTAATATTGATATTATCTTCCCAAGGTAATATTGATATTATCTTCCCAAGGTAATATTGATATTATCTTCCCAAGGTAATATTGATATTATCTTCCGAAGGTAATATTGATATTATCTTCATAAGGTAATATTGATATTATCTTCCCAAGGTAATATTGATATTATCTTCATAAGGTAATATTGATATTATCTTCATAAGGTAATATTGATATTATCTTCATAAGATAATATTGATATTATCTTCCTAAGATAAAGAATACTCTCCGGAAATATCTTGTTGTCATTTAGGGAAAATTCCCCCGTCATAAAATTCCCCGGGGATAAAAAAAACAGTATGTTCCCAGTTACATGTCTCATCTACACTGGAATCTCTCCCTAGGAGTGAGGGGAAGTTTCCCCATCAAGTGCTTCAATAAGAGGGAAAAAAATATCTTGCTCCTCCCCTCACTGAAGTCTTCCTTTATAGATTTTCTCCCTAGCAGCGGAGAATTTTCTTCAGGGAGCATGGAAGTGCAGGGAGGAAGCAACTCCGTTCTCCTGGAAGCTCTCGCCATCAAGCAGGGAAATTTCCCCGGCAATCTTGACGACAATAGGGTGAATTTAACCCAGTTATCCCCCCGTTACAGGTTTCTTCCCTGCTGTTTCTCCCTGGAAGTGAGAAGGGGAGAGAGGGAAATAAGGAGGGGAGGAGAGAAGGAGGGGCAGAGGTGATGACGGTGCAGGGGAGGGGGGTAAACAAGTGGGGTGAATTAGGAAGTAAGACTGTAAACAATGCAGTATGCAAATGACCAGACTTTAGTGGCACGAGTGAGTGACAATGGCAGCCAAGTGTGATATCTTGTCCCCTCGCTCATGACTGGAGGAGGGGAGAGTAGAGGGGAGATGAGGGTGAGGGGGATGGGAAGGTGGGAGAAGATGGGATGTGTTGGTGGAAGGCTGAGTGATGGAAGGAGTGGGGAGGGAGGGGAAGGAGAATGTGGTAGGGAGTTAGGGGAAGAATAGGGTAGGGAGGAAAGGGAATAATAGGGTAGTGAGGAAGGGGAAGAATAGGAAAGGGAGGAAGGGGAAGAATAGGGGGAGGGAGGAAGGGAACGAAGAATTGGGTAAGGAGGAAAGGGAAGAAGAATAGGGTAGGGAATAAGGGGAAAAAGACAAGGAAATAAAGGGTAGAGAGGGGAGAAATCTCAGGGTGGGGGCTTGAGGATTTGAGGACGAGCTAGCGTGGGAGAATGTGAAAGTCATGGGAGAATGTGGGAGTGGCGTGGAAGAATGTGGGAGTAGCGTGGGAGTATGTGGGAGTGGCGTGGGAGAATGTGAAAGCAGTGTGAAAATGTGGAGGTGAGTGGGAGAATATTGATAAAATATCAGCAGAGTAATGGATGGGAGGGAGGATGGGAGGGAGGGGAGAGTACGTAGGAGAGTTGGAGAAAGAGATAGTGCGTGGGAGAATGTTATTAGGGCATGGGAGAATGTTAGTTGAGCGTGGAAGAATGTTAGTTGAGCGTGAGAGAATGTTAGTTGAACATGGGAGAACGTTAGTAGAGCGTGGGAGTATGTTAGTTGAGGGGGGAGAATGTTAGTAGAGCGTGGGAGAATAGTTGAGCGTGGAAAAATGTTAGTTGAGCGTGAGAAGATGTTAGTAGAGCGTGGGAGAAAGTTAGTAGAGAATGGGATGATGTTATTAGAGCGTGGGAGAATGTTAGTAGAGCATGGGAGGATGTTAATAGAGCGTGGGAGGATGTTAGTAGAGCGTGGGAGGATGTTAGTTGAGCGTGGGAGGATTTTAGTAGAGCATGGGAGGATGTTAGTAGAGCATGGGAGGATGTTAATAGAGCGTGGGAGGATGTTAGTAGAGCGTGAGAGAATGTTAGTTGAGCGTGGGAGAAAGTTAGTAGAGAATGGGATGATGTTATTAGAGCGTGGGAGAATGTTAGTAGAGCGTGGTAGGATGTTAGTAGAGCATGGGAGAATGTTACTTGAGCGTGGGAGGATGTTAGTAGAGCATGGGAGGATGTTAGTAGAGCGTAGGAGAATGTTAGTAAAGCGAGGGAGGATGTTAGTAGAGCATGGGAGGATGTTAGTAGAGCGTAGGAGAATGTTAGTAAAGCGAGGGAGGATGTTAGTAGAGCATGGGAGGATGTTAGTAGAGCGTAGGAGAATGTTAGTAAAGCGAGGGAGGATGTTAGTAGAGCGTGGAAGGATGTTAGTAGAGCGTGGGAGAATGTTACTTGAGCGTGGGAGGATGTTAGTAGAGCATGGGAGGATGTTAGTAGAGCGTAGGAGAATGTTACTTGAGCGTGGGAGGATGTTAGTAGAGCGTAGGAGAATGTTGGTAGAGCGTGGAAGGATGTTAGTAGAGCGTGGGAGAATGTTACTTGAGCGTGGGAGGATGTTAGTAGAGCGTAGGAGAATGTTGGTAGAGCGTGGAAGGATGTTAGTTGAGCGTGGGATAATGTTACTAGAACGTGGGAGAATGTCTCTGGTAAATTAAGAAATTACTGAAGTGTGTGTGTGTGTGTGTGTGTGTGTGTGTGTGTGTGTGTGTGTGTGTGTGTGTGTGTGTGTGTTGTGTGTGAGTGTGTGTGAGTGTGTGTGAGTGTAAAAGAGAGAGAGGAGGGAAGGGAAGGAGGAAGGTGAGTGAGGGAGAGCCAAGCGGTGAGAGTGCCAGAGGGGGAGGAGAGTGAGGAGAGAGTGCCAGACGGGGAGGAGAGTGAGGGGAGAGGTGAGGGGAAAAGCCTGAGAGGGAGAGGTAATGGTCTCGGAATAATAGAAGTGTATTCTTAGGTGGTGCAGCTGATGCCTCGAGTGGGAGAGTGGGTGGGAGAGTGGATGGGAGAGTTGGAGAGAGAGTGGGTGTGTGGCAGTGGGAGTTTGTGTGTGGGGGAGAGTGAGAGGGATAGTGGGTGTGTGGGTGGATGGGAGGGATAGTGTGGGTGGGAAAGTGGGTAGGTGAGTGGGTGTGTGTGTGGGTCGAAGAGTGGATGTATATGTGTGGGTGGGAGAGTGGGTGTGTATGTGTGGGTGGGAGTGGGAGAGAGTGGGAGGGATAGTGATAGTGTGTGTGTGGGTGGGAAAGTGGGAGGGGTAGTGGGAGGGAGGCTCACAGGGGAGAATAAGAAGGGAAGTGGTGATGGGAAGGAATGGTATAAAGAACATTTGGTGTAGACAATAGATGTACAGTGTCGTACCTATTCTTGAAGCTCTGGCTCACTCTCAACATCCACTACTGCATTTCTATACATTTATCATGCTAAAAAACGTTTTCTAACCTGCCTACGAATAATCCGGTTATTAATTTATTTTCCCTCGTGCTAAACAATGTCCTTGTCTATCCTGTCTATCTCCTGAGTATTTGGTATGTTAGGATAATGTCTCCTCTTCACTGTTCTTGTAGCGTCGTGACCTTCATTTTGCTAAGTCGTTCATTATAACTTCTGCTCCTCAAACCATACCACGTTTATCAAGTCTTTGAACTTTAATGCATATTATTAAACGTGGGCTCCACGCCGGCGCTGCGTATTCGAGAACTGGTCTACCAGGTATTGCGTATGTTGTGGACACATTTATTTTTATAGATTTCTGATATTAGAGTGTTTCTTTAGGTGGTTTCCGGGGCACTATGATATTTTTGATAGTGTTTGTTCTTTAGAGTTGCTTATCTCTCTCTCTCTCTCTCTCTCTCTCTCTCTCTCTCTCTCTCTCTCTCTCTCTCTCTCCAGTAGTTTTCCTTGACTTGTATTGAAATCTGAGAGTCAGTATCCCTAGAGTTAGTGTTAATGGTTCTAGTCATCTTGAAATTTCAATAGATTTATCGTTTTAAATTCGTATCTCTAGTTATGTGTTGTTTACACTGAGTTGCGTCATTCCTGGCCTTCATGGTGGCCATTCCTGGCCTTCATGGTGGCCATTCCTGGTCTTCATGGTGGCCATTCCTGGTCTTCATGGTGGCCATTCCTGGCCTTCATGGTGGCCATTCCTGGCCTTCATGGTGGCCATTCCTGGCCTTCATGGTGGCCATTCCTGGCCTTCATGGTGGCCATTCCTGGTCTTCATGGTGGCCATTCCTGGCCTTCATGGTGGCCATTCCTGGCCTTCATGGTGGCCATTCCTGGCCTTCATGGTGGCCATTCCTGGTCTTCATGGTGGTCATTCCTGGTCTTCATGGTGGCCATTCCTGGTCTTCATGGTGGCCATTCCTGGCCTTCATGGTGGCCATTCCTGGCCTTCATGGTGGCCATTCCTGGCCTTCATGGTGGCCATTCCTGGCCTTCATTGTGCCATTCCTGGTCTTCATGGTGGCCATTCCTGGCCTTCATGGTGGTCATTCCTGGTCTTCATGGTGGCCATTCCTGGTCTTCATGGTGGCCATTCCTGGTCTTCATGGTGGCCATTCCTGGTCTTCATGGTGGCCATTCCTGGCCTTCATGGTGGCCATTCCTGGCCTTCATGGTGGCCATTCCTGGTCTTCATGGTGCCATTCCTGGTCTTCATGGTAGCCATTCCTGGCCTTCATGATGGCCATTCCTGGACTTCATGATGGCCATTCCTGGCCTTCATGGTGGCCATTCCTGGCTTTCTGGCTTGTGAATTAGTGTTGCGTGCAATAAGATCTCAGTAAACAGATGATACCACAATATCCAGACCAACAAACGTTAAGATAATAGTGAACTTCCAAGCGCTTTCGTGATTTTTTTCACATTATCAAGTCTTGTGTGAAATGTGCAGTCCCTCCATCCATTTCTTCCCTATCTGACGTTTCTGTTTGGATTGTGAGGTGAGGTTTTTTCCGCTCTAGATCTACGCTGGTCTCAAATAAATCCCATCTTCTGAAGATCTTCCTTCAGCTCATTTCACTTGCTTTGCACTTTTCTTCCTTTTTTCTTCTTAGATTTTGAATTATTCAAGATAAAGAAAATGCATAAAATAATTGGAATTTGCACTTTTTTTTTAAGATGCAGTTTTGGGGAGCAAGTATGACCTAAAATTGTGAGATATATATATATATATATATATATATATATATACCACTGATATACTTTTGCAAAGTTCCGATAATTTTTCTCCTCCCGGAGCCCGACCATGGGCCAGGCTCGTCTGGTGCTTGCCTGGTCAACCAGGCTGTTGCCATTGGTGACCCGCAACCCCACATATCCACACATCAGTTGCGTTGAGGTTAATTTGTCTTCCAGAGGACGGTAATCGAGAAGAAAGAAGAAGAATGGTATGAAATGAGGAACTCACCCTGGGGAGGAGGACTAAAATTTAGATATCTTGACTTTTCATCTCTTGATGTGACTCTGTCTTCCGCGTCGAAGACTTTCTTGCAGTCCACGAATATGCAGTCAGCCCGCCTTTCTGCTCTTGATTTCATTCAGTTTGTAGGAGTCGCTGGTGAGGCTGAATCTGTCGTTAGTGAATCAACGCTGTTATATTTACTGACGATTGTCCGCCCTTCCAGGCTTACTCTCTCTCTTTCAGTCTCCATCATCTCTCTCCTCTCTCTCTCTTCCTCTAAGTTTCCCCTTAACGCTCTTGCTCTCCTTTCTGTTTTATCTTCTATCTTCGTTCAGTCTACACACTCCTGCAAGTTTTCACCTCTTTGTTTTTCCCCCACACTCTCATCTAAGCCTGCCTCTCTCTCTCTCTCTCTCTCTCTCTCTCTCTCTCTCTCTCTCTCTCTCTCTCTCTCTCTCTCTCTCTCTCTCTCTCTCTCTCTCTCTCTCTCTCTCTCTCTCTCTCTACATCTCTCGTGAGGTGGTCGCAACTCTCTACCCAAGATTAAAGGATTATGGATTAGCGTGGATTAAGTCTGCAAGATGCCCCTCACAAAAATATCACGAGTATACCAACTGCTGAAGGACGTCCTGTTATTGTTTTCCCTCAGCCACTGACACCAGAGATATATTTCCTGCCTGGTCGTATATCACACAGCGTAACACCAAAACACACTGAAGACAACACAGGCTTGATGCTGTCAAGAAGTAGATAGAATTAGAGATAGCTAATCTTCCTCAGCAGACAGCCTAGACAGGAACCGTGTGGGCTCTTGTTGCCGTCCTTGTCCACGTACAGTTTTACATGGTTAGATTTAGAGTTCCTAACTTTATTTACTTTATTTGCGAGACACAAGTAGGGAACAGGATGAAGTTGGAGCCATCTGTGGGCCAGAGATTTCATTTGGTCAACTGACTTTATTTCGTTGATGTTATTATGCTGTGCGAACATGTTCCAGACACGAGTCATTTCAGGGATGAAAGGCTCTCTCTCTCTCTCTCTCTCTCTCTATATATATATCTCTCTCTCTCTCTCTCTCTCTCTCTCTCTCTCTCTCTCTCTCTCCCCTGGGAGTCTATGCTACCCTCACAGCCACCAGTTCATCATTTTGAAAAGAAACTTCAAACTAAACCAAAATGTAAACTTAGAGACCACAAACTCTTCTTCTTTCACCCTTCCTCCCTCTCTCCCTCTCTCCTTCTTTCACCCATTCATTTCTTATCTCTTCTTTTAGCTTCCTCTCTCCTTCCTTTCCACATGTATCCGACACGTCTTTCAGATTCCATCATTTATATTCCTGTATTCCTTATATTCTCGTGACTCCCTACTTCCTTTTGTTTTTTTGGTCACTCACGTCATATTCTCCCTTACATCCTCTCACTTCCCCTCCCTCTCATCACCCCTAACCCCCTTCCCTTAAATTCCCTCAATGTATTCCATCCCATTACACTTCTCCTCTCCCCACTAACCTCTGCTTCTCCCCACTTCCCTCCAACCCTCCCCACTACCCTCCAACCCTCCCCACTACCCTCCAACCCTCCCCACTACCCTCCAACCTTCCCCACTACCCTCCAACCCTCCCCACTACCCTCCATCCCTCCCCACTACCCTCCAACCCTCCCCACTACCCTCCACCCCTTTCCACTCTTCCAGCACCCCTCCATCCTGCGTCCCTCCATACCTCCCCTCCCTCAACGCCCCTCCCACACCTTCCCTCCCTCAACGTCCCCCACACCTCCCCTCTCTCAACGCCCCTCACGGTCCAGTGCCTCACTGAAGGAGGCTGCCAGGTAAGGGCTTCCCCAAACACAGATAGAAGCCACCAATTAACCTAACAAAAGCTTCAGTTCTCACTCCTCCTCACCTCTCCCCACCCTTACTGACCTCTCCCCCTCTCCTCAAACTCTCCTCACCCTCTCCTCGCCCCTCCTCACCCTTAATGATCCCTCCTTCTCCCCCTCTCCTCGCCCCTTCTCACCCTTACTGACCCCTCCCTCTCTTCTCACCTCT
>WNWK01005408.1:27500-90000 GCA_009830355.1 Cherax destructor
CACTTGTATTTCTAATAATATGTTATTTATTCCCTATAATCTACCTTGTCCATAATTACTATCGCATTTGCTTTGTCTGCTTTCGTAAGGTGAAGTCTAAGATCCTCGACATCACCTTACGAAACAGACAAAGCAAATGCAATAGTAATTATGGACAAGATAGATTATAGTGGAAAAATAAACATGATATTAGGAGACAGGGAAACTCAGGCGCATCTTAAAGTCTTCAATAAAAAAAAAAATATTACTTCGGCTAGTAGTTAATTATTCTTTCTATACTTTGAATTATAATTTGCATACACAAAAGTGACAGTCCTTGGTTTAATTGATTTAAGGATACAAGTGCGTATAGTTTAAGTCATCGTTTATAAGATACCTTCGGTTCCTGGGACCTTTGGCCACTTCTAAACTAACAACAAGAAAGTGATAAGTTATAAGTGAGGATCAGGTGAAGGTGTGAAGTCATCTTGATTGCGGTGTCGTGACAGCCGAAAAGAAGTGTGTAGCAGATTACTGTGTGTGTCAGAGTTGTAAGTATGTGGTTGCTAGACCATGTGTTCTGAGGTGTTGGAAGTAGCACTTAAGGATGCTTCAATCTTCAGCGCCTCTTCGTGATGGGTCTTTCGTAGACCATTTGTTCTTTGTTCCAATGCATGAGATGGCATTCCTTAGACCCGTGTACAACACAAGCGTTGCTGATGTTGTCTCAGTTAAAAGTGTACTTGTGTTCTTGAACAAGCTTGGACGTATTCCTCACAGTTTCATCTATGTAGATGTTCTTGCGTCCCCCACATGGTATGGTGCTCATACACTCCAGCTTCACTGCTGAGTGTGTCAGGGATTTATCTCCCTGGTGAAGTCACCGACGGAAGATGTCGCTCTTTGGATGTCATCTCTAAAAAAGAGCCTTCGTAGTATTGTTGGCCACTTCTCCTCCAGGTAGGATCAGCAATCTCTCTTGATCCAGTTGAGTTGAGTTTTCCCTGTGTTTACACTCTTGCATAAAACTGGGAGGGAAGTGTGAGTGGGTGAAGACCTGGAATTCTTTTTCCAGGAAATGGAGATGGAAACATGGATAACTCTTAGGAAAAACTCGGTGACCATACTCGTAGTTGTGCGAGTGTCTTGGTGTGAGCAGAAATGAGCAAGATCATCTTCACTTGTAGATCTCTGAGTGTCTTTCTTGGGTGATCTGCATAGAAGATCATCAAGAAATGATAATTCGCCTACGTTTTCCAGTTTAGAATGAATCTGATAGTTTCAAGTGCTTGATTGATGAAGGATGTCGTACATGTTAAATCTTCCGGGATGCTTGACCAGAATATCATCGCCACATCTTACCCATGTGATCGCCTCGGAAAAGATATAGCGACAACCTTCGATCTCCGAGTTTCCGATCAATATGTTAGCCAGAACTACGCTTAGTCCAACACTATGCCAAAAAATGTGGATGATACAGTCATTCTTCTCGAGAATGCTCCACGGTCAGACCTGTTTAAGAATGATTCAATCTCCAGTCACAACAAATACTGAAATCACAGTGGAAAAGAAAAATATTAATACGTTAACATGTCTCGGTGTTATGTAAACATTGCAACTAAACCTTCCTAAGTACTATGAAGCTACATAGAAGAATGAGTACATATACAGGGTGTTTCAAAGAGATGGACCCGTATAATTCACTATCATAACATGACAGTAGATAAGCACATTTACAGTGTACTCTATAACAACAAGGACAGCATAAACGTAGGTAAACACATTTACAGTGTACTCTATAACAACAAGGACAGCATAAACGTAGGTAAACACATTTACAGTGTACTCTATAACAACAAGGACAGCTAAACGTAGGTACCATTTCAGTGTACTCTACAACAAGGACAGCATAAAGTGTAAACACATTACAGTGTACTCTATAACAACAAGGACAGCATAAACGTAGGTAAACACATTTACAGAGTAACTTACGATGTAAACAGACTGACTGATGTTGCAGTAGCCAGGCTCAGGCTTACATCTGATTGTAACAGAACGAGTTCCCAGGCCTATTGTGTATCCATAGGCTCTTGTGCTACCATCCACAGGATGGATACGAGTCTCACAAACTAGCCACTACCATCCACAGGATGGATACGAGTCTCACAAACTAGCCACTACCATCCACAGGATGGATACGAGTCTCACAAACTAGCCACTACCATCCACAGGATGGATACGAGTCTCACAAACTAGCCACTACCATCCACAGGATGGATACGATCTCACAAACTAGCCACTACCATCCACAGGATGGATATGAGTCTCACAAACTAGCCACTACCATCCACAGGATGGATACGAGTCTCACAAACTAGCCACTACCATCCACAGGATGGATACGAGTCTTACAAACTAGCCACTACCATCCACAGGATGGATACGAGTCTCACAAACTAGCCACTACCATCCACAGGATGGATACGAGTCTCACAAACTAGCCACTACCATCCACAGGATGGATACGAGTCTCACAAACTAGCCACTACCATCCACAGGATGGATACGAATCTCACAAACTAGCCACTACCATCCACAGGATGGATACGAGTCTTACAAACTAGCCACTACCATCCACAGGATGGATACGAGTCTTACAAACTAGCCACTACCATCCACAGGATGGATACGAATCTCACAAACTAGCCACTACCATCCACAGGATGGATACGAGTCTCACAAACTAGCCACTACCATCCACAGGATGGATACGAGTCTCACAAACTAGCCACTACCATCCACAGGATGGATACGAGTCTCACTATCCACTTTTGCATCAAAACTCACCATTTTATTTACCTATAGTGATACTTCGTCTGGGCTCAGTGCTTTTTTTTTTCATTACTGTCCGTTAACAATTAATTGCTTTCACTTCTGTTTTTTTTCAATGACCTTTTTATTTATTTTTGATGTTGTCGGTCTTTATATTCTAAGTTTTGAAATTTGTTGTGTTTCTCGTGTTTATTGTCGATTATGTTTGCTGCTCTTAAGCTTTATTCTTTTTTTTTATTTTAACGTTTGTTTCCCCCTTATTCCCTTCTTCCTTCCTTTCCTTCTTCCTCCCTTATTCCCTTCTCCCATCTCTCTCCCTATATGCTTCCCTCTATTCCTCTCGCTTGTCTTCCTCCTGTATTCCCCTTCCTTTTTTCTTCCCTCCCGCATTTCCTCCATTCGTTCTACCTTCTCTCTCTGCTCTCCTTCCCCAGTTTCCTTGCCCACCAGGGTGGCTGCCCTCCCCCAGGGTGGCAGCCCTCCCCAGGGTGCCTGCCCTCCCCCAGGGTGCCTGCCCTCCCCCGGGGCCGACAATCAACTGGCTGCCGTGTCTTTGCTCGGTTAATTGGTGGGAAGTTGAGAACAACTTGTGAACTCTGGCGGCAGTCACAAGAAGCGGAAGGGAATTGATCTTCCACTACGATGCCTCCTCCTCTTCCTCCTCTTCCTCCTCTTCCTCCTCTTCCTCCTCCTCCTCCTTCTCTTCCTCCTCCTCCTCCTTCTCTTACTCCACCTCCTGCTATTCTTCTCCCTGTTCCTCTTATCTCCTATTCTCTTTCCTCACCCTCTTTCTCCTTACCCTCTTCTTTTTCCACCCCTCTTCCTCTTCACCCTCTTACTCCTCTCCCCCTCTCATATTCTTCCTCACTTTTCCTCATTTGGTTAGAATGAAAGGAAAAAAAAGAAAGAGGAGCGGGGAGATAAGAAATAACGTAGAAATAGGAGATGGGAAATCTGAGTAGAAAAATGGGAAGTGAGGAAAATGTAAGGAAACGGAAGAATGAAGGGGAGAGAGAGAGAGAGAGAGAGAGAGAGACCGAAGCGTAGTTATAAGTTCACTTCAGAAGCTCCAGGATGAGACTGGCACTTCCTTCATCACGGTCAGGATGAATGAAGGCTTCCTTCATCACGGTCAAGGATGAATGAAGGCTTCCTTCATCACGGTGAAGGATGAATGAAGGCTTCCTTCATCACGGTGAAGGATGAATGAAGGCTTCCTTCATCACGGTGAAGGATGAATGAAGGCTTCCTTCATCACGGTCAAGGATGAATGAAGGCTTCCTTCATCCGTGAAGATGAATGAAGGCTTCCTTCATCACGGTGAAGGATGAATGAAGGCTTCCTTCATCACGGTGAAGGATGAATGTAGGCTTCCTTCATCACGGTGAAGGATGAATGAAGGCTTCCTTCACTAAGATAAGATGCAAGTCTCAGCTGTGGATATACAATTTCAATGACTTCTTGTAAGATTGTTTAATTTGTTCAGAGGTGGCACTAGCCACAGTGAGGAGGGGAGTGCCTGTGGTGCTTATGGTGCCTGTGGTGCCTGTGGTGCATGTGGTGCCTGTGATGCATCTGGTACCTGTGGTGCCTGTGTTGCCGGAACTTATCAGACCAATGCCACTGCAGGGCCACAACAAATGGCACTGCTTAAATTATTTGTTGGATTAAGTTAGGTTAAGATTTGTCAGGAAACTGGACAAATGCCTCCAGACACGGCTTTTAAGCCATTTGATAACCCACCAGTGCAGTTATTAGTCTTGTGACCGAAGCCTTTCGCTGGCTTACTAGTCCACCTCATCAGTTGCTACCGAGTGGTAGACACTGCTGCTTTATTTACAGAAATGTTCTGATACTCTATGCAGACACCGCTAATTGATACTGGTCTCATGGTGAGTTAGTTGCACTGTTGTAACTAAGATTGCAAGCGCTTGCGACCGGGTGTAAGCAGTGACACAAACACTAGGATGGGTTCTTAGGTAAGTGTAGTCCTGAAAGATTCCAGAACCACTGACAGTGTGCCACAGGGAAGTATGCTTCCTCCAGTGACAGTGTCACAGGGAAGTATACTTCCTCCAGTGACAGTGTCACAGGGAAGTATATTTCCTCAATTTCTATTTAATGTTCCTTACGTTGACCAACTAAGGTCAGCCTCATCCCTAAACTCTGTATCCAAGAATAAACGTTTGACACTCTGAGTCTGATATCACATGACCACTCCAGAGAAAATGGTTTTGTGTGGTAGATCCTTAAATCTTCTCGCTGTTGTGGGTTCTCATGGTTGATACCCTTGTAAAGTTGGCATAATCATTCTTCTGGCATCGACTCTTGGTAATACCAGAGTACCAGCAGGTTTTGACTGGCGTTTGGCTTGGCAGTGATGGCAAGAGGAAGTGATTACTAAGTGGTAGTGTCACCTAGTGGCATACCAAGTAGGGAATCAGTGGTTGTGTGGCAGTGTTCCTGAATAGTGATGATACTGTTCAGGAGCACTGTCAGTCATTTTGATTTTTGTGGGGTAGTCGAGGTGAACAGTGAACAACAGTAGTACACTGTTGTCTTATCGGGCTCTCCTTGCTAGGTGAACGTGTTGCTCTAATTGTGTTTCTAATTTGACTTGCAGTTGACTGGGCCAGTGGTTTTAGTCTGCCTGGTGTGATGGCAGTTACTTGTTCAACCCATGTGGCAGTTTCATCCTTCTTCCCTTCAACAACAACATGACTTGGAATCCACTCTAGTGTTATTGTCTGTGCAGCTGAGACTTGTAAGATCTTAAGGAAAGAGATAATGAATTTTGCACTGTTCTGTGATTATGTTCAAGTTAGTGGAGAGGAGTGATGGAGTCCACGTGAAAGAGAACTTGTTACCAGAGGAGCAGCAAAACATGAGTTAGTGCTTGTTGGATTGCCACTAACTCTACTTGCAGTACTAAGCGGTAATCAGAGAGCATTCATTCGCTAGAGACTGTCCATCGTGACCCCTGTCGCTACACACCTGTACCCTGCACGGGAGGAGCCATTAGTGAAGCACTGCAGTGGACGATGTTAAATTCGGCTCTGTCTGGTACATTGGTGTCTCTCTGTTGCAGAGGAACTTGGCCACTGGGGGACGCAGTATGACTATTCCTGCTGGTTCAGGTTGTCATGGTGATGGAAGAGTGCACTCTGCTCCTCTGCTGGTAAATCACTGTTTTTCCACCAGCTGTTGCCTACGCTGTAGTTTTTTTACGCTCCATGGGCCTCATTTCTCATGTGTTGTCGGTGAAGACATCGCCGACTGATAGAGCGATGATATTATCTTCTCTGGGATATTTTGTGGCTACTATACAAGCGTTTGTGTATTCAACCATTTCTGAATGCAGAGAGCTGGACCTCCAGGCAGGGTGGGTTGGTCCCTGGGGTATTCCGTGCAGTTTTACCAACATAGCTGGAGCCAGATTGCGGTTTTTTCATGGTTTTTAAAGCCTTGATACTGCAAGACATTCTTCATGTATTCCATTCGCTTCCAAAACTTGAGTTTTTTTTTTTTTTTTATCCTAACGTGAGGGTATTGGTAGGAATCCATTTCAGTTCGACGTCTTGTATGTAAATTCAAGTTTTTTAATCTTTTTTCCCTTGTCGTCTTTGCAATTCATTTCTCGGCTAAAATCTTCAGTCATATTTCCCTACAAGAAGCAGATTAGAGGTACAAGGCTTGGGCTTAGCAAGGTTTAGCTCCTCCGGGCAAGTATCTCCAGGGTTTGAGAAGGGCCTACCTACGATGGGCCAACAAGTAAGCCTTGTGCCCGACTGGAAGGTGCCTCTGACTACTGGTCTGCTTCCTGGAAATAAATGGTATAAAACACCGACACAATGGAAATATAAACACATAAGCAGTATAATGTGATCCTTTATTGACAATGTCTACATCCTGTTCTCCGGGTCTGTCGCAAAAACAAAATCTGTATATCTCATTTGAGAATACCCAACAACAACAACAGTACTCTATCGAAGACTTTTTTTTTTCCCCTCTGACTTTTCTTTCCAAAATCCCCATTTACTCCCAGATCATTTAGTCCACACTGGTTCTCATTTTATGAGCTCTGCAGATTTCCTTCTCTCTGCACCACAAGTGAATTATTATTTCCCCACAATGCTCTGCATAACCAGGAAATATCCACATGTTTTATTCAGTGTTATTCAGTTGTGTAAAAGCTGTGTATTATGTGGAAATAAAGTATTATTATTATTATTATTATTACTAATTGTTGTTGTTATTATTTTAACCCTCCGGCCATCTCCCGCCGAGGTAGGGGTCACCCCAATAAAGAAGAAAATACTTTCACCGTCACTCATTCAATCTTTGGCTGAAAGGTGTCAACATCAAAGTTCGGATGACTTTCCAACATGCAACATCCTCACTCCTCCTCCAGAGTGTAGACACTCCTCCTCCAGAGTGTAGACACTCCTCCTCCAGAGTGTAGACACTGTACTTCCAACCTCCAGAACTCGATCCTGGCTAACCGGTTTCGCTGAATCCCTTCATAAATATTTCCTTGCTCACACTCCAACAGCACGTCAAATCCTAAAAACTACTTGCTTCCAGTCCTACCTAAGATGATTACACACGCCTGTCGTATATCCAAGCCACTAGCACTCCAACCCTCCTTTACCTCTCCCTCCAGCCTTTCCTAGTACAACCCCTTCCCCTCTTTTCCTCCAGCTTAGCAGAGTGAAGAGGGGAGAGAGGAGAGGAAGAGGAGAGAGAAGGAAGAGGAAGGAGGAGAGGAGAAGAAGAGTGAGATGAAGAAGGGGAGAGTGAAGGAAGGAGGGAGAGTGAAGGGAGAGTGGAGGAAGGAGGAAGAGTGGAGGAAGGAGAGGAAGAGGATAGTGATAATCAAGAAAAAAGGCAAAAGAGGAAAGGAACATATGAGGTGGAAAGAAGGAAAAGAAGGGTAAGACGAAACGTGATAAAAATGGGAGGAATGAAGGGCAAGAAGAGGAAAGGATTAAATTAAGATTGAGGATAATAGATAACTATAATAACTTATATATATATATATATATATATTTTATATATATATATATATATAATATATATATATATATATATATATATATATATATATATATATATATATATATATGTATATATATATATATATATATATATATATATATATATATATATATATATATATATATATATATATATAATAATATATATATATAAAGATGGATCGTAGTGGAAGTGGAATATTCAAATGGCTTCAGGAAGAAATCCAAATATTCTTCCTTGAATCCTTTTATCCACTTTCCAGCTATGGGTCCACAATTTGCACCAGAGGTGGACCCATTATATATATATATATATATATTATATAAATATATATAAATATATATATATATATATATATATATATATATATATATATATATATATATATATATATATTATATATATATATATATATATATTCAGTTTTTTTTCCTCTCCTCCTTTCCCTCTCCTACGTTTTATTCTCTCTTCTTGTTCTTTCATTTTCTTTCTTCTTCATTCCTTCTCCTTCGTGGTTTTCCTGCCGTCAGCTATCTCCCTTTTTTTTTTTTACTTTCTCTTTCATACCTTTTTCCAAGACGGCTTTAGCAGTGACCCATAGCAGCTTCAGCACACACAGCAGTGACCCATAGCAGCTTCAGCAGTGACCTAGTGACTCACAGCAGTGACCCACTGCAGTGACTCACAGTAGCGACCCACAGCAGTGACCCACAGCAGTGACCCACAGCAATGAACCACAGTCCACAGCAGTGACCCAAAGCAATGAACCATAGTCTAGAGCAGCCACAACAGTGAACCACAGCAGTGAACCACACCACCACTCTACTCACGTCAACACTCACGTCAACACTCACGTCAACACGCACGTCAACACTCACATCAACACTCACGTCAATACTCACGTTAACACGCACGTCAACACTCACATCAACACTCACATCAACACTCACATCAACACTCACGTCAACACTCACATCAACACTCACGTCAATACTCACGTTAACACGCACGTCAACACGCACGTCAACACTCACATCAACACTCACGTCAATACTCACGTTAACACGCACGTCAACACGCACGTCAACACTCACGTCAATACTACGTTAACACGCACGTCAACACTCACGTCAACACTCACATCAACACTCACGTCAATACTCACGTTAACACGCACGTCAACACGCACGTCAACACTCACGTCAATACTCACGTTAACACGCACGTCAACACGCACGTCAACACTCACGTCAACACGCACGTCAACACTCACGTCAACACGCACGTCAACACGCACGTCAACACGCACGTCAACACGCACGTCAACACTCACGTTAACACTCAAGTCAACACGCACGTCAACACTCACGTCAACACTCACGTCAACACTCACGTCAACACTCACGTCAACACTCACGTCAACACGCACGTCAACACTCACGTCAACACGCACGTCAACACGCACGTCAACACTCACGTTAACACTCAAGTCAACACGCACGTCAACACTCACGTCAACACGCACGTCAACACTCACATCAACACTCACGTCAACACGCACGTCAACACGCACGTCAACACTCACGTCAACACTCACGTCAACACTCACGTCAACACTCACGTCAACACTCACGTCAACACGCACGTCAACACGCACGTCAACACTCACGTCAACACTCACGTCAACACTCACGTCAACACGCACGTCAACACTCACGTCAACACTCACGTCAACACGCACGTCAACACTCAAGTCAACACTCACGTCAACACTCACGTCAACACGCACGTCAACACTCACGTCAACACGCACGTCAACACTCACGTCAACACTCACGTCAACACTCACGTCAACACTCACGTCAACACGCACGTCAACACGCACGTCAACACTCACGTCAACACGCACGTCAACACTCACGTCAACACGCACGTCAACACTCACGTCAACACGCACGTCAACACTCACGTCAACACGCACGTCAACACGCACGTCAACACGCACGTCAACACTCACGTCAACACGCACGTCAACAGCAAAACAAGTGAGGCTCGCCAGCGGAACTTAACCATCGTTAAACTTGGCATGGGTTAAAAAGGGGCGGTGAGGGGAGAGGGAAGCGGTGAGAAGAGAGGAGAAGAGAGAGAGAGAGAGGGGGGGGGGAGCCAGTTTTGAAGGAGCTAATTGCCACTTAGCACCTGTCTTGCCTACCCGAGGTAAATAACATTAACCTAACATCTCACCTGACGATAGTGACAATTAGCGGCCGTCGGCAAATTTTCCGCCTCCCGCGAGGCGCTGCCGGAACTGCGACGTCCATACCTCTCCTTCCCTATCATTCACCCGTGTTTTCTTTTGTTTACAACTGTTTACAACTGTTTCCTGTGACGTTTCGAACGGTGTGAAAGGGGGAGGGGGGTCGGTGGAATCGAGGATTGTGACGTATTTCGAGGGAGACGTTGATATGTTTAGTTTCTGTGCGTTTTGTCGATCAGAACGAAATGTGGTGACCTTTGTAGCTCTTTCGTGACTTTTATGTGACCTTTATATCGCTTGTTGTGACCTTTATATCGCGTGTGTGATCTTTATATCGCCTGTTGTGACTTTCAAATTTCCTGGTGTGACCTTCAAATCGCCTGGTGTGAACTTTACATAGCATGTGACCTTAATATCGCCTGGTGTGACCTTCATATCGCCTGGTGTGTCCTTTATATCGCCTGGTGTGACCTTTACATCGCCTGGTGTGACCTTTACATCGCCTGGTGTGACCTTTACATCGCCTGGTGTGACCTTTACATCGCCTGGTGTGACCTTTACATCGCCTGGTGTGACCTTTACATCGCCTGGTGTGACCTTTACATCGCCTGGTGTGACCTTTAATCGCCTGGTGACCTTTACATCGCCTGGTGACCTTTACATCGCCTGGTGTGACCTTTACATCGCCTGGTGTGACCTTTACATCGCCTGGTGTGACTCTTACATCGCCTGGTGTGACCTTTACATCGCCTGGTACCTGTGTGACCTTTACATCGCCTGGTGTGACCTTTACATCGCCTGGTGTGACCTTTACATCGCCTGGTGTGACCTTTATATCGCTTGGTGTGACCTTCATATCGCCTTTACAAGCTCAACACCAGCATTTAAGAAGGAAGAAGAGGGGAGGCAAGAAGATGAGAAGAAATAAGAGAAGGCTGGAGGGGGAAAAAAGGAAGGAGGGGAGTAAGGGAGAAGGAATGAGAGATGGAAGACGAGAATAAGACGAGGGGAAAAGAGAGACAAGGTGATAAAGGAATGATGGAGAGAGAGGAAGGAGGGGGTAAGTGGTGTGAGGGGAAAGGAGGTGTTAGAGAGGGATGGGGGGAATGTGTGAGGGAGGGAGGGGGAACGTATGAGGGAGGGAGGGAAGAAGGTGTGAGGGAGGGAGGGGTAGCTAAGGATGTTGTCAGTAACGGGGCTAATTTGTTTACCTTCATCATTAGTTCAGTGTCAGCACTACGATGGTGGTTGATGGTGGTTGATGGCTGGTGGTTGTTGATGGTAGTTGGTGGTGGTTGATGGTTGTTGGTGGTGGTTGGTGATGGTAGTTGGTGGTTGATGATGGTTGATGGCTGGTGGTGGATGATGGTAGTTGGTGGTGGTTGATGGTTGTTGGTGGTGGTTGGTCATGGTAGTTGGTGGTTGATGATGGTTGATGGCTGGTGGTGGATGATGGTAGTTGGTGGTGGTTGATGGCTGGTGGTGGTTGATGGTTGTTGGTGGTGGTTGGTGATGGTAGTTGGTGGTTGATAAGTCGTCGGTGGTGGTTGATGGTTGATAGTTGGTGGTTGGTGATGGTGGTTGATGGTTGGTGGTAGTTGGTGATGGTGGTTGATGGTTGTTGATGGTTTAGTGGTGGTGGTTTGTCTGGAGGCGGCGACAAGGACAAGGACAAGGACAAGGACAGCCAAAAAAAAAATTAATATCACTACAAGTAGTTGGTAGACAACAACTCAGGTACTAAGATCCTGTTATAAGTATTAGACATAGGTAGTAGAGTGTTTAACATAAGTAGTAGGTTGTTAGACAATATTAGTAGGTTGTTAGACAATGGTAGTAGGTTGTTAGACAATGGTAGTAGGTTGTTAGACAATGGTAGTAGGTTGTTAGACAATGGTAGTAGGTTGTTAGACAATGGTAGTAGGTTGTTAGCCCAAAATTAATATTTATTTTTTACTTCTGATTAATGGTGAAAGTCTAGCAAGCTTAGACAAGCTAGTAGTGAGAGGCAGCAGCATCCTGCCTCTCACTACTGGCTTGTCTAACTGTTGGGAATGTAAGTGGTATGAAGTCTTACTTCCTAGAAACCTTTCCCAGCTTTTTATAATGTGACACTTATGTGCTGGCGGTCTATATAATTCTTTGCCCCCCGCATATATATATATATATATATATATATATATATATATATATATATATATATATATATATATATAAAGGTCGATAAATTGCCTACATATAAAAGCTGAATAAAATGATAGAAAAAGTATTTTATTTCGTTATATAGTTATTAATAGGGGGCGAAGATCCCAACCTTTCAACAATAGGGCGCTCAGCCCCCCACCCTGTCAACAATACTGTGCACAGTCAACTCCCCATCCCCCTCAACTCCCCTCCCTATCACCAATACCCAAAGCTAAAGAATAATATAACGTGAAAACAAGAGGAAACGAGCGAAACAAGTCTACCCCTCCCCCTACCCAATCCCTTTCACTTCCCCCTCCCAAACCTCTTAAAATACCCTCCTACCCCTTGTTCCCAAGCATCACCAACAACACAAATACAACGATACAATCAAAAGCACTCACACTACACTACAACCACAAGCACTACACTACACTACAACTACAACACTAACACTACCTACAACTACAACACTCAACACTACAACCACAACACTAACACTACACCACAACACAACACTAACACTACACTACACACAACACTAACACTACACTACAACTACAACACTAACACTACACTACAACTACAACACTAACACTACACTACAACCACAACACTAACACTACACTACAACCACAACACTAACACTACACTACAACCACAACACTAACACTACACTACAACTACAACACTAACACTACGCTACAACTACAACACTAACACTACGCTACAACACAAGCACTAACACTACACTACAATACAACACAACACTACACTACAACCACAACACTAAACACTACCTACAACCATAACACTACAATGCTACAACTACAACACTAACACTACCTACAACCACAACACTAACACTACACTACAAATACTAATCACTAACCACAATTCTACAACCACAAATAAAATACACTACAACCATCAACACAACACTACGCTACAACCACAACACTAACATACACTACAACTACAACACAACACTACGCACAACACAACACTAACACTACACTACAACACAACACTAACACACGCTACAACACAACACTAACACTACATACAACCACAACACTAACACTACACTACAACTACAACACTAACACTACACTACAACTACAACACTAACACTACACTACAACTACAACACTAACATACACTACAACCACAACACTAACACTACACTACAACTACAACACTAACACTACACTACAACCACAACACTAACACTACACTACAACTACAACACTAACACTACACTACAACTACAACACTAACACTACACTACAACTACAACACTAACACTACACTACAACCACAACACTAACACTACACTACAACTACAACACTAACACTACGCTACAACCACAACACTAACACTACGCTACAACTACAACACTAACACTACACTACAACTACAACACTAACACTACACTACAACTACAACACTAACACTACACTACAACTACAACACTAACACTACGCTACAACCACAACACTAACACTACACTACAACTACAACACTAACACTACGCTACAACCACAACACTAACAATACACTACAACTACAACACTAACACTACACTACAACTACAACACTAACACTACACTACAACTACAACACTAACACTACGCTACAATCACAGCACAAACACTAAACTACAATTACAACACAAACACTACAACCACACACTAAACACTAGCCTAAAACCCACTAACACACAGCTACAACCACACACTAACACTAGCCTACAACCACAACACTAACACTACGCTACAATCACAGCACAAACACTAAACTACAATTACAACACAAACACTACAACCACTACATAAACACTAGCCTACAACCATAACACACAATGCTACAACCACTACACAAACACTAGCCTACAACCACAACACAAAACGCTACAACTACTACTCAATTACTAATCTACAACCACAATTCTACAACCACAAAAATATTACGCTACAACCAAATGCTAAAGCCACAACACAAATGGATTGCTTCAACCACAAAACCACAAATACAACACTATAAACACAATACAACACGCTCCACGACACAAACACAACACAAACACAACACAAACACGACACAAACGCAATCCAAACACAGCACAAACACAGCAAAAAATGAAAACAACGATCAGCTGTGTTCCACTGAACACTGTCTCATTACTTGTCAAAGGGATGGGGAGGGGGAGGTATGTGTGGGGAAAGCGATATGGAGTAAGAGGGAGTGTTGATGGGGAGGGAGATGTGGAGGCAGATGTGGTGAGGGATGTGGAGGGAAGTTGATGTGGGAGGGGAGTGATGTGAGGGAGGAGAAGGAGAGATATGGGAGGAGTGAACTCAGCAGGTCACTGCCCTCGCTCACCTGGTCCCAGACCTGTAAGTTTGACTTAATCACCTTGCTCTTTCTCTTCTTTCTCCTCTCTTCTTCTCTCTTCTTTCTCTCTCTTTCTTCTCTTTAACGTTAATACCTTGTAATTAACTTGCTTTAATTAAGCACTCTTTACCACATTTCTTGAACCATGTAAGTCACCTTGTAACATGTGTAAGTCACCTTAATGTAACATGTGTAAGTCACCTTGTAACAGTGTAAGTCACTTTAACTGTAATACCTACTGTGTAAGTCACCTTGTAACATGTGAAGCCACCTTGTAACATGTGTAAGTCACCTTGTAACAGTGTAAGTCACCTTGTAACATGTGTAAGTCACCTTGTAACATGTGTAAGCCACCTTGTAACATGTGTAAGTCACCTTGTAACATGTGTAAGTCACCTTGTAACTTGTGTAAGTCACCTTGTCACATGTGTAAGTCACCTTGTAACATGTGTAAGTCACCTTGTAACATGTGTAAGTCCCCTTGTAACATGTGTAAGTCACCTTGTAACATGTGTAAGTCACCTTGTAACACGTGTAAGTCACCTTGTAACATGTGTAAGTCACCTTGTAACATGTGTAAGTCACTTTGTAACATGTGTAAGTCACCTTGTAACATGTGTAAGTCACTTTGTAACATGTGTAAGTCACCTTGTAACATGTGTAAGTCACCTTGTAACACGTGTAAGTCACCTTGTAACATGTGTAAGTCACCTTGTAACATGTGTAAGTCACCTTGTAACATGTGTAAGTCACCTTGTAGCATGTGTAAGTCACCTTGTAACATGTGTAAGTCACCTTGTAACACGTGTAAGTCACCTTGTAACATGTGTAAGTCACCTTGTAACATGTGTAAGCCACCTTGTAACATGTGTAAGTCACCTTGTAACATATGTAAGTCACCTTGTAACATGTGTAAGTCACCTTGTAACATGTGTAAGCCACCTTGTAACATGTGTAAGTCACCTTGTAACATGTGTAAGTCACCTTGTAACATGTGTAAGTCACCTTGTAACACGTGTAAGTCACCTTGTAACATGTGTAAGTCACCTTGTAACATGTGTAAGTCACCTTGTAACATGTGTAAGTCACCTTGTAACACGTGTAAGTCACTTTGTAACATGTGTAAGTCACCTTGTAACACGTGTAAGTCACCTTGTAACATGTGTAAGCCACCCTCTTCAATATTTTTCTCTGTTTAATACTCCTGTTTAATACCACTGTTTAATACCACTGTTTAATACTCCTGTTTAATACCACTGTTTAATACCACTGTTTAATACTACTGGTTAATACTGTTTAATTTTACTGTTTAATACTACTGTTTAATACTACTTTTTTAATTCCACTGTTTATTACTACTGTTTAATACTACTGTTTATTACTAATGTTTATTACTACTGTTTATTACCACTGTTTAATACTACGGTTTAACACTACTGTTTAACACTACTGTTTAATATCACTCGATAATAATAATAATATAATAATTATTATTATTATTTCAGAGTAATTTGACCCTTGAAGGAGAGGCCCCTTGATGCTGGGGGAGGGCTCTTGGTCCCAGGAACTAGAGCTACCTTCTCTCCTTCCTAAGATCAAACCTGATTCCCTCCGTTCCCCAGGCGCTGTGCGACCCCTACGGGTTTGACGCTTCCTCATGAGTCATAATTATAAATATAAATAAAAGTCTTAAAAAATTAATAATAATAATAATAATTTAAATCCAGAGAGGAGTAATTTAGAGCGAGAGAGTGAGAGAGAGAGAGAGAGAGAGAGAGAGAGAGAGAGAGAGAGAGAGAGAGAGAGAGAGAGAGAGTGGGAAATGCAAGGGCGGCAAGAAGAGAGGGGTAGTAGAGAGAGGTGGGGGCTAGGAAGGAAGTGGGTGGGGGAGGGAGCGTGGAGTGGGAGTCATTGGGGTTGGGGGAGGTGTCGGGAGGGGGCGGAGCATCGTCATGGCAGGACACTGAGATTCCTGGACCATGGTTGGGAAGCCTTGCGGACGGGAGGGAGAGGGAGGGGTGAAGAAGGGGTGAAGAAGAGGTGAGGGAGAAGTGAAGGGGGAGGAGGTGTGTCAGGGAAGTAATGTGAGGGGTCGTGGGGGTATGAGTGGGGCAAGGGGTATAATAGGATGTATGAAGGGGAGGAGAGGGGTCGTGGGGAGTGTGAGGAGAGAGGAATGGGGTCGAGGGGAGCAAATTAGAAGAGGGGTATAAGGGAGGGAATAAGATATGTATTATGGGTAAATGACACGAGGGAGAGAAAGAGAGAGGGGCGAGAGAGAGAGAGGGGAGGAGGGCGAAAGAGAGAGGGGGAGAGAGAGAGAGAGGAGAGGGAGGGAGGGGAGGATAAATATAAGGCGAGCGCGCGAGCGATCGCGCGCACACATTCAAATACACACACACACACGCGCGCGCGCGCGCGGGCCATGCAGAGTATCTATCGAGAAGTGCCTTTGACAACTGGTAACTGGCATATAACCCTCACACACGAGGGAACTCAACGAGGATACAGAATAATGGGACACAGTGAGGGGACATAATGAGGATACATAAAAAGGGGACACAGTGAGGGAATACAATGAGGATACACAATGAACACAAAGAAGGAACACGAGGGGACGCAATGAAGATCCATAATAAGGGGACACAATGAGCGAACACAACGAGGGGACACAATGTGGGGACACAGTGAGGAGACACAATGAGGGGACACGAGGACAAAACGAGAAACCCAGCGATGGGATACATCGAGGATACGTAAGGGGACGCAATGAGGGGACACAACTTGGAAACACAACGAGGGGACACAGCTGGATGTTAAACACACTAACGAGCCATAGGCACATAAAACAGTGTAAAAATGGACTCTGCTAGATATAAAAGAAAGCGGAGCCCAGGGAGTAGAAGAGAACACTTATAATTATGTCAGTGATGAAAGAGGACCAGGAGCTGGAAAACAACACCTTTAAAACAAAAATACACACACACACACACACACACATACATGAGGGCCATGTATATATATATATATATATATATATGACAAAGGCAAGTATATATTTATGTAAACATGGAACTCTAAGTTGTTGTGTCTGGGTGTATGTATACATGATACATGTATATCTGGACACGTAATGCATGCATGTTGCATGAACCACAGACGCTAAGTTGCTGGAGAAGTTAATTAGAACGATGGCGAAAAAAAAAACCACGAAAATCATTAAAAACTATCACTGCCTCCGTCAGCAAAGTCGTCTTCCTGGCTATTTGCGGACACCCTCGCCCAAATTTCACACACAGTCCTCCTATCCCTCACGGGACCTGCTTAAAATACAATGGAATACTGCTTCAAACAAAAATAAAAAAATAAAAAAATCTTCCCTCCTCTTAACGCGATGGTTAGAAAAATGGTCAAGTCGTCGCCAAAGTTGTCCAGGCGGGCCCCTGCTGATAATGATGTTAAATAGAGTTGGTCATGTTACGCGCCCTCCCACTTATCCGCTGTGGCCCAAACGCGGGAAACAGGGCCCGTCTCGGTGTGGCCGTAGCCGTCTCCGTTAATGTCTTTATTATGATTGAAGCTGTAATCTGCTTCTCTCTGAGTTGTTGCTCGGTGTGTCGCTACAGGAGTGTGCGGCTGGTGTCTTACGGGAGAATTGTCTTGCGGTGATTGTTTGGTGTGTCGGTGTAGTTTCGAGGACAAAGACGTTGACTCCGGAGTCGTTGGATGTGGGATTACAGTGCGGCCGCCTCCAGCCCACGGGCGGTTGCGGGGGCGCGCCTCATTGGTTGGAAGGCGGCGGGGGCGGACGCGTCGTGGTTTCGTGATTGGTCAGGTCGCGGTTTATGGACGCGTCGCGCAGTAACACCTCATCGGCTAGACCAATCAGCGGCCGACGCCTCAAACACGTCCACTGCCGCCTCTGGGGAAAGTTTGATTTGGTTACCAGTGGCCGTTTTGCCGGTTCTGTGGATGCGTTGAGACATTCGCACTGGTTTGCTGGAAGTAATTCACCAGCAGTTTGACATGTTTATTGTCCCCTCACTGCACGTTGGTTTGTGAAGGTCGCAAGGGGGGAGTAGGAGGGGAGGGGCGGCGCCCCCTTCCCTACAATTTGATGATTAAAGGTTTTTCTTCCCCCTTCCCCAGAAACGACCACCACCACCACCTCTCTCTTCCCCGCCGCCCGCAGTGCAAATGGTGGCGGCTCACGACGGCGGCGCTGGTGGAGTAGTGATGGCGCTGGTCGTGCTGGAGCAGTGTCGTCCGCGGGGGGAGATTGGTCGTCTTCGGGCGGAAATTCGAGTGAAATTCAACCCCCCCTCCTCTCCCACTTCCCTCTCTCTCCTTGGTCGCCGCCGCCTCCGCCGCTTCTGCCGCTGCCGCTTTTGCCGCTGCCCGCCGCCGCTGCCACCAGTGCATGACTCAATCTTTGCATGATCTTGTGTCTATTGTTTTTTTAATTTCCTCTCCGCCACTTCCTGTTGCCCTCTTCTTCCTCTCTTTCTATCCCCTTCTTTTTTTTTAATTCCCTTCTCTCCCTTTTCCCTGGATATGGTCCCGAGGGAAAGGGACGAGGGGAAGGGAGTCGCTTAGAGCCACGGCCACGAACACCACGACATCCGTCAAATAGACACCGCAAACACGGACATTGTTAATAAACACGGACGTTGTTATGTCACGAAGGTTGTTAAACCAGGGACGTTCCTGCTGACCCATGGACGTTGTTACTTAAACACGAACTTTCTTACAAAGCTACGGACACTGTTGTTGTGTCATGACCAGACTTACGGGACCACACAAACTGTTATTGAGGCGTGTGTACTGTGTGTGTGTGTGTGTGTGTGCACTCACCTAATTGTGGTTGCAGGGGTCGATTCCTAGCTTCTGGCCCCTCTTCTTCACTGGTCGTGTGTGTACTGTGTGTTTGTATGTGTGTGTGTGTGTGCTCACCTATTTGTGGTTTCAGGGGTCGAGTCATAGCTCCTGGCCCCGCCTCTTCACTGATTGCTACTAGGTCCTCTCCCTGCTCCATGAGCTTTATCAAAACTGGTCTTAAAACTATGTATGGTTCCTGCCTCCACTACGTCGCTTTCTAGGCTATTCCACTTCCTGACAACTCTATGACTGAAGAAATACTTCCTAACATCCCTTTGACTCATAGGAGTCTTCAACTTCCAATTGTGACCCCTTGTTTCTGTGTCCGTGTGTGTATGTTTTGGTGTGTGTGTGTGTGTGTGTGTGTGTGTGTGTGTGTGTACTCATTCACCTATGACTCATCTGAGTTTTCAATTTCCAGTTGTGTCTTCTTGTTCTTGTATCTCATCTCTGAAACATTCTGGCCTTATTCTATTCTTCAATTCCTCTCAGTATTTTATACGTCATTATCATGTCCTCTCCTATCCCTCCTGTTCTCCAGTGTCATTCAGATTGAGTTCCCTTAACCTCTCTTCACAGGACATACCCCGTAGCTCCAGAACGAGACTAGTCTGGTTGCAAACCTTTGCACTTTCTTTAATTTCTTGACGTGCTTGACCAGATGTGGATTCCAAACTGGTGCTGCATACTCCAGTATGGGCCTGACGTATATGGTGTACAGAGTCTTGAACGATTCCTTACTAAGGTATCGGAACGCTGTTCTAAGGTTTGCCAGACGCCCATATGCTGCAGCAGTTATCTGGTTGATGTGCACCTCAGGAGATGTGCTCGGTGTTATACTCGCCCCAAGATCTTTTTTCTTGAGTGAGATTTGCAGTTCTTGGCTACCTAGACTATACTTGGTCTGCGGTCTTCTTTGCCCTTCCCCGATCTTCATAACTTTTCATTTGGCGGGGTTAAATTCAAGGAGCCAGTTGCTGGACCAGGCTTGTAGCCTGTCCAGGTTTCTTTGTAGTCCTTCCTGATTCTCATCCGATTTAATTCTCATTAACTTCACATAATCTGCAAACAGGGACACATCTGAATCTATTCCTTCCGTCATGTCATTCACATATACCAAAAACAGGACTGGTCCTAGGACTGACCCCTGTGGAACCCCGCTCGTCACAGGCGCCCACTCTGACACCTCGTCACGTACCATGACTCGTTGTTGCCTCCCTGTCAGATATTCTCTGATCCATTGCAGTGCCCTTCCTGTTACGTGTGCCTGATCCTCTAGCTTTTGCATTAACCTCTTGTGAGGAACTGTGTCGAACGCCTCCTTGCAGTCCAAGAAAATGTGATCTATCCACCCCTCTCTCTCGTGTCTTACTTCCGTTACCTTGTCATAAAACTCCAGTAGGTTTGTGACACAGGATTTTCCGTCCCTGAAACCGTGCTGGTTGTCGTTTATAAGTTTGTTTCTTTCTAGGTGCTCCACCACTCTCCTCCTGATGATCTTCTCCATGACTTTGCATACTATACACGTCAGTGACACTGGTCTGTAGTTTAGTGCCTCGTGTCTGTCTCCTTTCTTAAAAATTGGGACTACATTTGCCATCTTTCATTCCTCAGGTAGTTGCCCAGTTTCAATGGATGTGTTGAAGATTTTTGTAAGTGGCACACACAGCATCTCTGCTCCCTCTTTAAGGACCCACAGAGAGATGTTGTCCGGTCCCACTGCCTTTGAGGTATCAAGTTCACATAGCAGCTTCTTCACCTCCTCCTCGGTTGTGTGTATTTCATCCAGCACTTGTTGGTGAATCCCTTGTTGGTATACCTCCCTATTCTGACTTCCTGGAGTCCTTCCATTCTACAATGTAAATACTTCTTTAAATCTCATGTTGAGCTCCTCACATACTTCTTGGTCATTTCTTGTGTATTCCCCACCTTCCTTCCTCAGCCTGATTACCTGGTCTTTGACTGTTGTTTTCCTCCTGATGTGGCTATACAACAGCTTTGGGTCAGACTTGACTTTCGATGCTATGTCGTTTTCGTATTGTCACTGAGCCTCCCTTCTTATTTGTGCATATTCGTTTCTGGCTCTTCAGCTAATCTCTTTATTTTCCTGGATCCTTTGTCTTCTGTAGTTTTTCCATTTTCTAGTGCACTTAGTTTTTGCCTCCCTGCACTTTTGGGTGAACCAAGGACTCGTTCTGGTCTTCCCATTATTTCTGTTGCCCTTGAGAACAAACCCATCTTCTGCCTCCTTGCATTTTGTTGTCACGTAGTCCATCGTTTCTTTTACTGGTTTTTCTGCCAATTCTCTTTCCCACTGAACGTCTTGCAGGAAGTTCCTCATGCCTGTGTAGTCCTCCCTTTTGTAGTTTGGCTTCTCCCGTCCTATTCCTGCTACCCTCTCCACTTGTAGCTCAACTATGTATTCAAAGCACAGAACCACATGATCACTAGCTCCACATTGCCTTTCGTACATGATATCCTCGATGTCCGAACAACTCGAGGTGAATACTAGGTCCAGTCTTGCTGGTTCATCCTCACCTTTGTCTCTCTGGTAGTGTCCCTAACATGTTGATGCATGAAGTTTTCCAGTACCACATCCATCATCTTGGCTCTCCATTTTTTGGGACCTCCCTGGGGCTCCAGGTTTTCCCAGTCAATCTTCTAATGATTGAAATCACCCATAACTGGTAACTTTGCTCTACCCATGTGAGCTCTTCTGGCTACCTCGGCTAGTGTGTCTACCATTGCTCTGTTGCTCTCTTCGTATTCTTCCCTTGGCCTCCTGCAGTTCTGTGGCGGGTTGTACATCACTGCAATTACCACCTTAGGGCCCCTTGACTGGATAGTTCCTACTATGTAGTCCCTCTTGTCCATTCCATCCATTCCTTCCATTTCCTCAAATCCCACCGGCTTTTAAAAAGCAGTATAACTCCTCCCCCTTTGCTCCCTCTATCTTTCCTCAGGATCTGATTTCTGGGTGAAAAGATTGCATCTGTTATCCTGGTGAGTTTCGTTTCTGTGAGTGCTATTATGCCTGATTCTTTCATGCCGCTCCTCACATTTATTTGTTATTCTGTCTGCATTTGTATGCCAAACCTTCAACTTCTTTTCTAAAACTGTGGTTTGGGGATTATGTCGGGGTTGGGGAAGTGGGAGACCTGACGAGGAACTATGGGGGGTTGCTGTGAGGGTGAAGTTTGTAATGAGGAGGGTGGGGGCATTGGGTACAGCATGTGGGTTTTGGGTTAGAATGGTTGGTCGCATTGGGATTGTCAGGTTTGGGGGGCTTCTGTAGGTGGTTGTGAGGGAGGTTGTATTTGATCTTCCTCCTGAGTCTGGGTTATCCTGTCCATCTCCATCTTTGCCTCTCTCTTTCATCCTTTTGTCTTCGTACCCTCTCTTTCAGTTTCTGCCTTTCTTCTTGTGTTCTGTCGCGGTCAAGATACACCCTCCGGGGGGCGTGTGTGTGTGTGCGTGTATTTCAGGGGTCGAGTACCAGCTCCAGGCCCCGCCTCCTAAATCCCAAATCGCCGACATTGTTGGTCGCTGGTTCTCGGGCCATACTGTTCTTACTCTTGAAACTGCGCATGGAATACGCCAAACCCTCACGTCCACTTGATTATACTTACCACTTTAAAAAAGTACTTCCTAACATCTGCGTTTTTAGCTTCCATAATAAATAAAGTAACAGTTAAAAGTTACTAAAAAGTAACAATAAACCTTACTAAAAGTAACAGTAGAGTTTAGTGGGAAAAAATCTAACTTTTCAATACTTTGTGAACCAATAACAAGTGAGAGAGAAATGAGAAAAAAAAGAAGACAGGTGAGGTAAAGAGGTGAGGCAGGTGAAGAAGGAGAGAATAGGTGAAGAGGGGAGAAAGAAGAGAGGACAGATGAAGAGGGAAAGTAAGTGTTCCGAGGAAGTGCCACGGACACTTACAAAGCCACTGACGCAACGGATCCACGGACGCTATTTCTGATCCACGAACACTGGCATTGAACCACGGACACTGTCACTTAGCCACGGACGCGGGTACGGAGCGTAGAACAGCGAAACACAACTAGGCTCTCACTATCACGGACGCTGCCACTGTCACGGACGCTGTCACTGTCACGGACGCTTTCTCCGATGAAGGTGAAGCTCTCTTAATCCAAGGAATTGGAGCTTTTGTCCCCTTCCCCACTTCCTTGAATCAAACACGATTGCTCCCACTTCCTCCCCATCCCTTGCCAGGCGCTCTATGACCCCCCTGGGGGTTTAGCGTTATAATAGCCACGTGACAGAGCCACGAAAAAGCTACTGAGAATTATAGAGCTTAAGGAGCTATTGATATGTTATAGAGCTTAAGGAGCTCTTGATATGTTATAGAGCTATAGATATGCTAGAGCTATAAATATGCTATAGAGCTACATATATGCTATAGAGCTACAGATATGCTATAGAGCTACAGATATGCTATAGAGCTACAGATATGCTATAGAGCTACAGATATCCTATAGAGCTACAGATATGCTATAGAGCTACAGATATGCTATAGAGCTATACAAGTGCTATGGAGGTATAATATTAATACTCTGAGGAGGCTTAAAGAACAGAATAAAGAGCTTTTAATAGCTATAGAGAATTGATAGAGCTTGGTAGGGTGTTTCTTAGAGCTCAGATAAGGATGGTTACAAATGTTTTTGCATTTGCGGATGTTTTATAGAGTTATGGCTGCTTCATAGAGCTGCAGATGTTTAGTATTGAGCTGTACTTGTGTAATACAGAGGTACATGTGTTTGACATAGAGCCACACACATGTTTAACATAGAGCCACACACATGTTTACCAACAATGGTACACATGTTTTGTATAGAGCCACACATGTTTAATATATCCTACACATGTTTAATATAGAGCCACACATGTTTAATATAGAACCACACATGCTTAATATAGAGCCACACATGTTTAATATAGAGCTACACATGTTTAATATAGAGCTACACATGTTTAGAGCTACACATGTTTAATATAGAGCTACACATACTTTATAGAGCAATTATTTAACAAAAACAGAGCTGAGGATGCTTCCCAGGGTCACTAACTCTATATACGACACAACATGTCGTACAGCACGTCACACAGCACGTCACACAGCATGTCACTCATTACGTCACACAGTACGTCACTTATCACGTCACACAGCACGTCACTAAAACGTCACACAGCACGTCACTCAGTACGTCACTCATCACGTCTCACAGTACGTCACTCATCACGTCACAGCAAAACGTCACTCATCCGTCACACAGCACGTCACAAAAATACACGCTCAACAAGAGCACGTCAGCTCAGAGACAGTCAGCACAAGCAGGCAGCTATCACGTCACACACCACGTCACTCAACACGTCACTTTCGTCAGACAGCCTCTCAAACTCTTCATCAGTACACAGATGCCACAGGCAAATAGACTAGATTTGAAGAAGAGGCACGACATGGCTCACGAGGACAAGGGTGAGGAACAAGGAAGGGGACTCGAGTATGAGGACCACAGGAACAGGGCTAAGCAGGATGAGAGGACTAAGCAGGATAGGGGACTACAGCAATAAGGGACTATGCAAGGAGAGGGACTACAACAGGATAGAGGACTACACAGAGGCTAACAGGATAGATGGACTACAGCAGGATAGAGGACTAAGCAGGATGAGGACTGGCAGGATAGAGGGACTACAGCAGGATAGAGGGACTACAGCAGGATAGAGGGACTACAGCAGGATAGAGGGGACTACAGCAGGATAGAGGGGACTACAGGATAGAGGGGACTACAGCAGGATAGAGGGGACTACAGCAGGATAGAGGGACTACAGCAGGATAGAGGGGACTACAGCAGGATAGAGGGGACTACAGCAGGATAGAGGGGACTACAGCAGGATAGAGGGGACTACAGCAGGATAGAGGGGACTACAGCAGGATAGAGGGGACTACAGCAGGATAGAGGGGACTACAGCAGGATAGAGAGGACTACAGCAGGATAGAGGGGACTACAGCAGGATAGAGGGGACTATAGCAGGATAGAGGGGACTACAGCAGGATAGAGGGGACTAAAGCAGGATAGAGGGGACTACAGCAGGATAGAGGGGACTATAGCAGGATAGAGGGGACTACAGCAGGATAGAGGGATAAAGCAGGATAGAGGGACTACAGCAGGATAGAGGGACTAACAGCAGGATAGAGGACTACAGCAGGATAGAGGGACTAAGCAGGATAGGGGACTACGCAGGATAGAGGGATATAGCAGGATAGAGGACTCAGCAGGATAGAGGACTAAGCAGGATAGGGGGACACACACCGGTAGAGGGACTTACAGGATAGAGGGACTAAGCAGGATAGAGGACTACAGCAGGATGAGGACTACAGCAGGATGGGGACTAAAGCGGATAGAGGGAACAGCAGGATGGGACTTACAGGATGGGACTACAGCGGTAGAGGATATAGCGGTAGAGGATACAGCAACAGGGGACTAAAGTCCTGGTAGAGGGGATACAGCAGATAGAGGACTACAGGTAGGGACTACAGCGATAGAGGACTATAGAGGTGGGACTACAACAGGATAGGACTACAGCAGGTAGAGGACTACAGCCTGGTAAAACTACAGGGATAGTACAGCAACCACCCGGGAGTACTACCGTCCTGTGGTAGTAGGTTGGTAGACAGCAACCACCCTGGGAGTACTACCGTCCTGTGGTAGTAGGTTGGTAGACAGCAACCACCCAGGGAGGTACTACCGTCCTGTGGTAGTAGGTTGGTAGACACAACCACCCAGGGAGGTACTACCGTCCTGCCAAGTGAGTGTAAAACAGAAACCTGTAATTGTTTTACATGATGGTAGGATTGCTGGTGTCTTTTTTCTGTCTCATAAACATGCAAGACTTCAGGTTCGTCTTGTTACTTCTACTTACACTTAGGTCACACTTCACATTCATGTACAAGCATATATATACACACCCCTCTGGGTTTTCTTCTATTTTCTTACTAGTTCTTGTTCTTGTTTATTTCCACTTATCTCCATGGGGAAGTGGAACAGAATTCTTCCTCCGTAAGCCATGTGTGTCGTAAGAGGCGACTAAATGCCGGGAGCAAGGGACTAGTAACCCCTTCTCTTGTATACATTACTAAAGTTAAAAAGAGAAACTTTTGTTTTTCTTTTTGGGCCACCCGCCTCGCTGGGATATGGCTGGTTTGTTGAAAGAAGAACAGTCTTAAAGGACGTACAAGCTAAGAGAGGAAGCGACCAGATGCTGTGGAGGGGCTTGGTTGTGACCACTGCAGCGGTTGTGACCACTGCAATGGTCAACTATCTGGAGAGAACTAAAAGCAGCTTAACTGGTTGGTTTTCAATAGATAGACCAGGAATAGATGGTAATGTCTTCTGATATCCACCTTTTCCTTTTTGTTGCTGCTCTCTCTCTTCTCTCTCTCTCTCTCTCTCTCTCTCTCTCTCTCTCTCTCTCTCTCTCTCGCTCTAAACAACATAGCTTCGTGTCTGGGTTGGGTAGTTTAAGTACCCCTCATTAAGGTAGCAGATGTGAGAGTCTTACTTTCCAGTAACCTTCCTCTCACCTTTGAAAGATCCTTATATTAAGCTTTTAGAATAAGTTTCAAGGAGTCACATAAAGCTTGTTGAAACACACGAGAAGCTGATGGATTTTAAAAGATATCTTCAGGTTCTCTTTAAAGCTGCAAGCTTGAATGAGTCCTCTGGAAGCTTGAGGGAGTTCTGTAGCAAGCTTGAAAAAGAGAGTGAGAGATTTTCTCCACTTCTTCAAAGCGAAAATTTAATACTTTGCCTTCAAAAATAAAATTCTCTCACCCTTAACCCTTCCCCTTCATATTTCCCCTCTTCCCCCTTCCTCTTCCCCTCCCTCTCCCCCACAAACACACAAAAATCGACCTGCCAAACGGCGTCAAGTGAAAGATCAGCGTTGAGTGGTGACGACCAGGCTTGCTTGTGTTGTGACGTTGGAGGCGTCAAAGACTGCTTGATACGTCAGTGTGACGTTAGTAAGCAACCAATCAACCAGTCACCAGTCAAGTGAGCGTCATCTACAGTGAGCTGAGTGTAACTGACTGGTGTACCAGGCTGTACTCATTTGCTTTGGTGAGGGTCGATTCACGGCTTCTGGCACCGCTTCTTTAGTCGTTCTAATTTTTAGCATACATATTCTTCACTCACTCGAATGTCATTACCTGGAGTCGCTTCCAGAGATCAGCACCTCCGCGGCCCGGTCCCAGACCAGGCCTCCTGGTGGATCAAACTCTCACTGCCCGCCGCCCGCAGTCCAGCGTATGCACCGCAACCCAGCTGATCAGGAACTGCTTTGAGTTCCCTCTTGAAGACAGCCAGGGGTTTGCTGGTTATCCTCCCTTATGCATCAAGGGCAGATGCTGAAGAGTCGTGGTCCCTTAACACTTATTGCGTTCTCTCTCAGCGTACTCATTGCTGATGTTGTAGTCCACCAGAAACTTTCTCAGCGTTGTGCTGCTCTCATCCTAGTTTATCCCTTCAGGTATCCAAGTTTCCTTCAGATATCCTTCAGTTATTCTTTGCTGAGCTGCAAACCCACGGGGAAAGAAAGATGATTTAACGCCTCCCAGAGGCAATTTTTTTCCAGTTTCTTCAACTGACTGCATTACACTGGCCGGCGAGCAGCGCACACTTGATACTGCAAAACATTTCACACATGTGTGTGAAATGCTGTCTTTTCCAACATCTTATGATTTTTAAGTCACCCAGAGTGAAATTCTAAATAGAGTCATCCAAATCAACCTCCCCAGATTGAAATTCTAACTAGTCACCCCCATCAACCTTCCCAGATTGAAATCCTGACCGTGCTACAGCGGTCTTGCATTTCCCGATATGCCGAGAAAATATCTTGCTCCTCCCCCAAGTAAAAGTAACTAATCAGATCTGTACTGACTCACGAGAGTTTTAAGTCAATATTCGTCTTAAGAGACGTAGATCAACACCTTAATAATGGAGAGGATAAGACCACTGCTTAATAAAAAAAATAAGCTTTAACCTCCTTTATTACCATATAAATTATAAATATTAAAGAATAACATTCCTAAGATGATGATGCTGGAGCAGCATCACTCGAAGGGTTCATGATCCAAGGAATTTGAGCTGCCCTATTTTTATTTCAAGGGGAAACTAACGCATTGCTTGTGGCTGCATGCGACAACGGGTGTGGCTGTTGTTACAACACGTGTGGCTGTGTTGTGACAACACGTGTGGCTGTGTTGTGACAACACGTGTGGCTGTGTTGTGACAACACGTGTGGCTGTGTTGTGACAACACATGTGGCTGTTGTGACAACACGTGTGGCTGTTGTGACAACACGTATGGCTGTGTTGTGACAACACGTGTGGCTGTGTTGTGACAACACGTGTGGCTGTGTTGTGACAACACGTGTGGCTGTGTTGTGACAACACGTGTGGCTGTTGTGACAACACGTATGGCTGTGTTGTGACAACACGTGTGGCTGTGTTGTGACAACACGTGTGGCTGTGTTGTGACAACACGTGTGGCTGTGTTGTGACAACACGTGTGGCTGTTGTGACAACACGTATGGCTGTGTTGTGACAACACGTATGGCTGTGTTGTGACAACACGTGTGGCTGTTGTGACAACACGTGTGGCTGTTGTGACAACACGTGTGGCTGTTGTGACAACACGTATGGTTGTGTTGTGACAACACGTGTGGCTGTGTTGTGACAACATGTGTGCCTGTGTTATGACAACAGGTGTGCCTGTCTTGTCACTACAAGTGTGCCTGTGTTTTGACAACAGTTGTGCCTGTGTCGTGACAACAGTTGCACATTAGTTATTGCAACATGTGTACATGTGTTGTGGCGAGATGTGTACGTGTTTTAACATCAGGTGTACACGTTATGACAGAAGAAAACAGATGTGCACGCCATAACAAACAGATAAAAGAGGTAACAAAAGGATGCACATGTGACATGACATGAGAAACAACAGATGTCATGGCAACAGACAAGAGGCGCACATTTGCCGTGGCAACAGAGGCAACAGATACACATGTCATGCCAACAGATGTGCATGTCCAGACTTGATAATCCAATCAATCCTGATTGACGTTTGTTTATATAATATATAAAACACACCGTGTGTGTGTGTGTGTGTGTGTGTGTGTGTGTGTGTGTATACCAGTACACTGAGAGTTTACTTATATCCATGTTTTAAGGATTAAAGTAATAATAGTATAGTAGTAGTAGTAATAATAATAATAATAATAATAATAATAATAATAATAATAATAATAATAATTTTTTTGAGACACTGAGGTAGGTTGACCCAAAAGACGGAATGCATTCACCATCATTCAATCACTGCCATACCAGAAGTAAGCAGACGTAATTTAAATGGCCTTCTGAGCTACAATATCCCTACTCCTTTTTCAGAGTGCAGGCACTGTACTTCCCACCTTTTGGACTGCAGTATTTTCACCCCTCCTTCAGAGTGCAGGCACTGTACATCCCACCTCAAGGACTCAAGTCCGGCTAACCAATTTCCCCGAAGCCATTCATAAATGTTACCTTGCTCACACTCCAACAGCACGTCAAGTCATAAAACCTACCTGTCTCCACTTCGAATTTAACATACACAAGCCTGTTGGATGTCAAAGCTCCTAGCACTCAAAACTTCCTTTACTCTCACTCTTTAACTCTTCCAGGAGTTTCCTCTATCCCTCCTCCCCTTTCCTTTCAATAATAATTTTAATAATTTTATTATTATTATTTTTGCATATCCTCAGGTTATTTAACATTATTAAGATTCATTATTGAAAAAAAATCTGCATGTGTTTTTTTTTATTTACATTAATTTACCCTCAGCCATTTTGACGACACAAACTAATATATTATTGTTTTGTTTTTTTTACAGCGAAAAGAAGATCGTTTTTACTTTTAATTTTTTTCCCTTGTTTAAAAAAGCTCATTGTTGGATTTTCTCCTTAAAAAAAAGACTAATGTTTTTTTCCTGATTCTCTCATTACTTAATTTCTCGATTGTTTTCGACAAACTGAGAATATTTATCAGGATTACATATATACATGTATACATGTATATATATATATATATATATATATATATATATATATATATATATATATATATATATATATATATATATATATATATATATATATATATTTAAACACCCACTCTTTAGCCTTAATAATCCTGGTGTAGTTACTAGGTTATAAACCCTCATTAACCAACCATTTTCGGCCTTATTAACCCTCGTGCAGTCGATAGGTTTGAAACCAGTGCGATAAGTAAATTTTTACAGGCGGCGGAGGCAGCAGCAGCAACAGCAGCGGTGGCAGTGATGGTTACAGGTGGTGGCAGTGATGGTTACAGGTGGTGGCAGTGATGGTTACAGGTGGTGGCAGTGATGGTTACAGGTGGTGGCAGTGGCTACAGCTGGTGATACAGTTGGTGGTGGTGTCCGGACTGGTGAATAGACTGAGAGAACCCACGTATCAGCGAGGAACAACAGAGAGAACCCACGTATCAGCGAGGAACAACAGAGAGAACCCACGTATCAGCGAGGAACAACAGAGAGAACCCACGTATCAGCGAGGAACAACAGAGAGAACCCACGTATCAGCGAGGAACAAAGAGAGAACCCACGTATCAGCGAGGAACAACAGAGAGAACCCACGTATCAGCGAGGAACAACAGAGAGAACCCACGTATCAGCGAGGAACAACAGAGAGACCCACGTATCAGCGAGGAACAACAGAGAGAACCACGTATCAGCGAGGAACAACAGAGAGAACCCACGTATCAGCGAGGAACAACAGAGAGAACCCACGTATCAGCGAGGAACAATAGAGAGAACCCACGTTTCAGCGAGGAAAACCAGAGAGAACCTACGTATCAGCGAGGAACAACAGAGAGAACCCCACGTATCAGTGAGGAACAACAGAGAGAACCCACGTATCAGCAAGGAACAACAGAGAGAACCCCACGTATCAGCAAGGAACAACAGAGAGAACCCACGTATTAGCTAGGAACAACAGAGAGAACCCCACGTATCAGCAAGGAACAACAGAGAGAACCCCACGTATCAGCGAGGAACAACAGAGAGAACCCCACGTATCAGCGAGGAACAACAGAGAGAACCCACGTATCAGCAAGGAACAACAGAGAGAACCCCACGTATCAGCAAGGAACAACAGAGAGAACCCCACGTATCAGCGAGGAACAACAGAGAGAACCTACGTATCAGCGAGGAACAACAGAGAGAACCCACGTATCAGCTAGGAACAACAGAGAGAACCCCACGTATCAGCAAGGAACAACAGAGAGAACCCACGTATCAGTGAGGAACAACAGAGAGAACCCACGTATCAGCAAGGAACAACAGAGAGAACCCACGTATCAGCGAGGAACAACAGAGAGAACCCACGTATCAGCGAGGAACAACAGAGAGAACCCACGTATCAGCAGGAACAACAGAGAGAACCCACGTATCAGCGAGGAACAACAGAGAGAACCCACGTATCAGCGAGGAACAACAGAGAGAACCCACGTATCAGCGAGGAACAACAGAGAGAACCCACGTATCAGCGAGGAACAACAGAGAGAACCCACGTATCAGCGAGGAACAACAGAGAGAACCCACGTATCAGCGAGGAACAACAGAGAGAACCCACATATCAGCGAGGAACAACAGAGAGAACCCACGTATCAGCGAGGAACAACAGAGAGAACCCACGTATCAGCGAGGAACAACAGAGAGAACCCACGTATCAGCGAGGAACAACAGAGAGAACCCACGTATCAGCGAGGAACAACAGAGAGAACCCACGTATCAGCGAGGAACAACAGAGAGAACCCACGTATCAGCGAGGAACAACAGAGAGAACCCACGTATCAGCGAGGAACAACAGAGAGAACCCGTATCAGCGAGGAACAACAGAGAGAACCCACGTATCAGCGAGGAACAACAGAGAGAACCCACGTATCAGCGAGGAACAACAGAGAGAACCCACGTATCAGCGAGGAACAACAGAGAGAACCCACGTATCAGCGAGGAACAACAGAGAGAACCCACGTATCAGCGAGGAACAACAGAGAGAACCCACGTATCAGCGAGGAACAAGAGAGAAGCGAGAAGCCAGAGGAGCGCCCAGGAGATGACGCCTGAGAGACTGATTGTAAATCCCTGTCGATGTATCTATAATTTCTGGCGTTGCGGCGAAGCTCTCGTTGTTGGGGTTGAAGTCTTTATGTGGCGAGTTTGGAGGCCTAAGCTGAGGCCTTTGGATTATTTTTATTTTAGGGGGGGAATCTTATGGAAACGTTTCGTCCGGCCAGTGGCTTCTTCAGTCCAACGTAGAGAAAGGTGGAAGATGAAAAGGAGGAGAAATTTGAGGTAATCAGTCCCTCAACCTGGTGAAAAGTGCAGTATATTAGGTTAGGTTAGGTAAGGTTTGTCAGGAAATAGGACAAGTGTTTCCTGACGCTGGAGATTTTGGTCATCTGACCGAGGCCTTCCGCTGGCTTACCCGTACACCCCTTTGAAAATTATGGTTATAATTTACAGCCATATTTGCAGCATATACTGTATACTGCAGTCAGATGAGGTGAAGCAGTGGTAGGCGGAGTCACCACTGGACAATACACTAGTGCATGTTATTTGTTTGATATGAGGAGAGATGGCGGGTTCTGTATGATGTCGGGTCTTCCAAAGTGGGTCCAGTTCCTCGTCTCGCTGAGGTGGAGTTTCCTGTTGAGTTTGAGATTTTGTTGAAGGAGTATCTTTTATGTTGTGATCACGTCTCCTCTCTCTCTCTGTTGTTCTACTACCATATTGGTCTAGCTCCTGTTGTTTATCTTCGTAGCCATCACCACTACCACCATCAACACCACCACCACCATCACCACCACCACCACCACCACCACCACCACCATCACCACCACCATCACCATCATCACCACCACCATCACCACAACCACCACCATCACCACCACCACCACCACAACCACCACCACCACCATCACCACCACCATCACCACAACCACCACCATCACCATCACCACCACCACCATCACCACGACAACAACCAGAGCCATCACACCACCACAGTCGCCAGACATTTCATTGAGCAAGGGATGCAGATGTTTCTGCATTCTTTAATGTTTTAGTGTCTCTCTCTCTCTCTCTCTCTCTCTCTCTCTCTCTCTCTCTCTCTCTCTCTCTCTCTCTCTCTCTCTCTCTCTCTCGTTATGGGCAAAACGAATTTTTCTGACCATTCTGTGTTCTGATTTGTGTTCAATTTTTTTATAGCCCAAAATATTTTGTGCGTGAGAGAAGAGAGAGAGAGAGAGGGGGGGAGGGGGAGAGGGTAATATATAAGTGGAAGGCACTTGAGTGTCTGTCCCAAACCCTCACACTGCGAAAAGCAGGGGACGCCGTGGCCACAATAAGGGAGCACTATATCAACATCCGTGGCCCCCAGACTATCCAACATCTTACCGGGAGACACCAGAACCACTGCTGGGACAAGTGTAGAAGTCTTCAAGGGAAACCGGGCAAGCATCTCCGCCAAATGCCAGAACAACCAGGCTGTGGTTGACCTGCTACTGTTGCTGTTGTCTACCAGCAGCAACAGCCTGGTTGACCAGACACCAGACGAGCCTCGTCCTCGTCCTCCTCCTCCTCACAGGCTCATCAGTATAAATCAACACCCAGCTAACTAGCTGCCTCCTAATTACTAACTAGGCAACCTGCTACCCTCCCTCATTCTTAATTGCTAATCACCTCATTAGCAGTCGTAATTGTGATGGCTATTACTCAGATTAGCAATCAACTCATCAACTCATCTTTTTTCCCTCTTCTTTTTCTTCCTCAGAGTTAACGTGATTCGTTCATTTGTAATTTTTTGTTTGTTTGTCCATAGTCTATTTGTTTAGTTTTCGGTGTATTTGTTGAATTTCTGGTTTCGTATCATAGGCTCCTGCGCACTACGTTCCGCTCTCGTGATTTGTACAGTTAATTGTGTGTAAATATTTGACAGATTTATGTACCTACATTTTTCTATGCTGAAAAAATCAGTATGGGAGTTTTTGTGCTGTGGATTATTATTATTATTATTATTATTATTATTATTATTATAAATTTATATATATATATATATATATATATATATATATATATATATATATATATATATATATATATATATATATATATATTAGTAGTAGTAGCAGCAGAAGTATTTATTATTGTAATTTATTATTATTATTATTATTATTATTTTGTCATTTTAATTATTATTAGTTTATTTGTTATTATATTTGTCATTTGAATTATTATAATTATTATTTATTATTATTATTATTATTATTATTATTATTATTACTACTACTACTACTAGTACTAGTATTGCTTTGATACTGATAACCAGAAATTATTATTATTACTGATTTATCAATGATAATTATCCGAGCCATTAATAACAGTAATTTTCTGAACTATCATTAATAGTAATTATAATAATCTCAAGCAGGTGTTCAGGTGTACTGATGTGTACAAGACGGGCTCGAAGAAGAGACGTACAGTGCATGTGTACTGAAGAGGTGTACATGTGTATCGAAGAGGTGTACGTTGCATTGAAGAGGTGTACACGTGCATTGTAGAAGTGCACACGTGCATTGAAGAGGTGTACATGTGTTTTGAAAAGATGCACATATACAACCTCCTCCCCCCCACCACCACAACCACGAGAGAGAGAGAGAGAGAGAGAGAGAGAGAGAGAGAGAGAGAGAGAGAGAGAGAGAGAGAGAGAGAGAGAGGGAAGGGGAAGGGGGGGTTCCGTGTAAGTAATCAGACATTAAAGCATCACAGACCCTGACAGCCACGCCTCTCAGCCATATTCATACACAGGACTCAAGTCTGTGTTTATGTGTGTGGTGGAGGGGGGTTATTCTGGGTTCTATAGCTCCCTAGAGGCTCCGCTGTGATTGACGTGATTGACGGCTGTGAAGGACTCCGCTCGTATGCTAATGAGCTCTGTGAGATGCCTTGTACTGGCCCACAGTGTGTGTGTGTGGAGTGGGAGATATGGAAGTGGCAGTAATGGAGTGTGGAGTAAAAGGAACAGAGGGAAGGGAGTCATAAGGGATTGTATGATACTGTATGAGTGAGTGGTGGTGTGTATGAGTGAGTGGTGGTGTGTATGAGTGGTGGAGTGTATGAGGGAGTGAAGGAGTGTATGAAGTCTCATCTAACGCACGTCACTGTTTACATTCTTCAAGGTAAGTTACTCTCAACAGTGACATTCCAGCAGTGTCGTCAGGAAACCCTCACGTGATTCACACAAACAAGAACACGGGGTAACAATGATTCATTATTCTTGTTGGACCAGTTGACTCAGGTTGAATCTTTCAAGTGAACCTGAGTAATTTGCAAGCCAATGAATAAGTGTAAGTCCGTGAGTACAAGTCACTGAGTACAGGCCAGTGAGACTCTCACTGACTTGTACTCACACACAAGGAGTCAGATGAGTTCTCCTGACAAGTGCCGTATTGTTGATGGTATACAGTAGACTACCCACTAGTTGACGAGTAAGACACTTCAGCAACACTTAGATCAAACACACGTGACCTTAAAGATTCCCAGGTGTTGCACATGTGTGTCACCAAGGAAGCTTGCTACAGGTGTGTTCACTTAACTGGCTCCACACACCTTCGTGAACAGACTTTTACCAGGGTGGAAAATTGAACAGACGCTTCGTTCAGCACTTACTGGTGAACGTTCAGCACTTACTGGTGAACGTTCAGCACTTACTGGTGAACGTTCAGCACTTACTGGTGAACGTTCAGCACTTACTGGTGAACGTTCAGCACCACATTTTTTCAGGCTATCACAGACATTATGGTGTCACTGTTCTCTGTACTGAACATCAGCCTCGAATATTACATCAAGAACCTTAGTTAGCTAACAGGGTTTCAATCCCAAAAATGGGAGTATAGGGATTAAGATAATCTTCAAATGTATATACACTGATATATATATATATATATATATATATATATATATATATATATATATATATATATTGGGTTACATTATTACGTTAATCGGAAAATTACGATTATTTTTGAAAGGAGCGTGAGTGATTTCTTTACTAGGTGATCCGTTGTCAGATTTGTTCGTTCACTTTACGAAGGTCAAATAGAAATGGTGCCTTGTAAAGTATACACCTGTGATTATTGTGTAGGTGATAGAAGGGATTACTGTGTAGGTACTAAATGTAGAAGGGATTACTGTGTAGGTAGTATGGAAGGGATTACTGTATAGGTGATAGAAGGGGCATAAGAGAACAGTCATATAGAAGGGGGTATAAGGGAGCATCAGTCATATAGAAGGGGGTATAAGGAGCATCAGTCATATAGAAGGGGGTATAAGGGAGCATCAGTCATATAGAAGGGGGTATAAGGGAGCATCAGTCATATAGAAGGGGGTATAAGGGAACAGCAGTCATATAGAAGGGGGTATAAGGGAGCAGCAGTCATATAGAAGGGGTATAAGGGAGCAGCAGTCATATAGAAGGGGTATAAGGGAGCAGTAGTCATATAGAAGGGGGTATAATGGAGCAGCAGTCATATAGAATATGGGTATAAGGGAGCATCAGTAATATAGAAGGGGTATAATGGAGCAGCAGTCATATAGAAGGGGGTGCACCGTTCACAACAGTAAGGGTGCCACCTGGATGTGTAGAGCCGGCAAAGGAGCTTTTGATCCAAGAAATTGTGTCTACCCTCCCCTTCCTCGGATCAAACCTGATAACGTCCCACTCTCTTCTCGCTGTCAGTTAGCTGTTGTCAAATGCACTTGGTGATAGATACTCTGCCTGGTGTTGTGCTTGAGCTGGTTGTACGACCCCTATGGGTTTAGCGCTTCCCCATGCATATAATAATGGGGAGAAGGTTGAAAAAGGTGAGAGTGGGAGAATGGGGTGATGGGAGAGGGGTGTGTGAAGGAGGGGGGAGTAGATACAGTTAATAGCGTACTTCGAAAGGGTTTATTGCTACCCCCCCCTTTCTCTCCCCTCCTCTTCTACACCCCCCCTTCACACTCCCCTTAGTTGATGGCAGGGGTAGAGGGAGGGAGGGTAAAGGAAGAAGGGGGTTAACTCTCAGTGGAGTGTTACCACATTAGTCAGGAAGGAGAGGAGGAGGAGGAGGAAGAGGAGGAGGAAGAGGAAGAGGAGGAGGAGGAGGAAAAGGAGGAGGAGGAGGAGGAGGAAGAGGAGGAGGAGGAGGAGGGAGGAGGGGGAGGAGGAGGGAGGGAGGAGGGAGGAAGAGGAGAGAAGAGGAGGAGGGAGGAGGAGGAGGAGGAGGAGGAGGAGGAGGAGGAGGAGGGAGGAAGGAGGAAGAGGAAGGAGGAAGAGGAGGAGGAGGAGAGAGAGAGGAAGGAGGAGGGAGGAGAGAGGAAAGGAGGAGGAGGAGGAGAGGAGGAGGAGGAGGAGGAGGAGGAGGAGGAGGGAGGAGGAAGGAGGGAGGAGGAGGAGGAGGAGGAGGAAGGAGAGAGGAGGAAAGGGAAGGAGGAAAGAGGAAGGAGAGAAGGAGGAGAGGAGGAGGAGGAGGAGGAGGAGGAGGAGGAGGAGAGGAGGAAGACGACGAACAGGATGAGGATCAGAAAGATATTATTATTATTATTATTATTATTATTATTATTATTATTATTATTATTATTTATTAATTATTATAATTATTATTAATTACTGAAATGGAATCATTAAGTTGTTGCCTGAAATCTTTCATTTTCTTATATTTTCTTCTCTCTTCTTGTAATGATCATAACACGAACTGGACCTCACCAGATCACCTTCAGATCACCATCGCTGGTGCACGGTAACCAGGCACACATTCCTGCAACAACTACTGTACGCTGGAGTCCACTGAAGTGGTAGACCAGGTTCCCGGCATCCTGGAATGTCTGGAATAACTTCCAAAAGCCTCGGCGGCGGCGAAGCTCAGACCAAAAAAAGGGAAGGAGGAGAGTGTTGTGCAGGAGTGTAGCTGCTGCGCCTCTGCGGGTTTTGAGCCTAAAATAATGTAAAAGAAAATTATTCTCGTTAAATTAGGTTAAATATATTTGAGCCTGCTTCTTGCTTTGTGCTATAGTGTAGATGTTAGTGGCTTCAATTAGTGGCTTTAGTGTTTAGGGCTGGTTAGTCTTTAGTGTTTAGTGGCTTTAGTGTTTAGTGGCTTCTGTGTTTAGTTGCTTCAGTGTTTAGTGGCTTTAGTGTTTAGTGGCTTTAGTGTTTAGTGGCTTCAGTGTTTAGTGGCTTTAGTGTTTAGTGGCTTCAGTGTTTAGTTGCTTCAATGTTTAGTGGCTTTAGTGTTTAGTGGCTTTAGTGTTTAGTGGCTTCAGTGTTTAGTTGCTTCAGTGTTTAGTTGCTTCAATGTTTAGTGGCTTTAGTGTTTAGTGGCTTCTGTGTTTAGTTGCTTCAGTGTTTAGTTGCTTCAATGTTTAGTGGCTTTAGTGTTTAGTGGCTTCTGTGTTTAGTGGCTTCAGTGTTTAGTTGCTTCATTGTTTAGTGGCTTCAGTGTTTAGTGGCTTCTGTGTTTAGTGGCTTCAGTGTTTAGTAGCTTCAATGTTTAGTGGCTTTCAGTATTTAGTGGCTTCTGTGTTTTAGTGGCTTCAGTGTTTAGTGGCTTCAATGTTTAGTGGCTTCAGTGTTTAGTGGCTTCAATGTTTAGTGGCTTCAGTGTTTAGTGCTTCATTGTTTAGTGGCTTCAGTGTTTAGTGGCTTCTGTGTTTAGTGGCTTCAGTGTTTAGTAACTTCAATGTTTAGTGGCTTCAGTATTTAGTGGCTTCTGTGTTTAGTGGCTTCAGTGTTTAGTGGCTTCAATGTTTAGTGGCTTCAGTGTTTAGTGGCTTCAATGTTTAGTGGCTTCAGTGTTTAGTGGCTTCAATGTTTAGTGGTTTCAGTGTTTAGTGGCTTCTATGTTTAGTTGCTTCAGTGTTTAGTTGCTTCAATGTTTAGTGGCTTCAGTATTTAGTGGCTTCTGTGTTTAGTGGCTTCAGTGTTTAGTGGCTTCAATGTTTAGTGGCTTCAGTGTTTAGTGGCTTCAATGTTTAGTGGCTTCAGTGTTTAGTGGCTTCAATGTTTAGTGGCTTCAGTGTTTAGTGGCTTCAGTGTTTAGTGGCTTCAATGTTTAGTGGCTTCAGTGTTTAGTGGCTTCAATGTTTAGTGGCTTCAGTGTTTAGTGGCTTCAATGTTTAGTGGCTTCAGTGTTTAGTGGCTTCAGTATTTAGTGGCTTCTGTGTTTAGTGGCTTCAGTGTTTAGTGGCTTCAATGTTTAGTGGCTTCAGTGTTTAGTGGCTTCAGTGTTTAGTGGCTTCAGTGTTTAGTGGCTTCAATGTTTAGTGGCTTCAGTGTTTAGTGGCTTCAATGTTTAGTGGCTTCAGTGTTTAGTGGCATCAATGTTTAGTGGCTTCAGTGTTTAGTGGCTTCAGTGTTTAGTGGCTTCAATGTTTAGTGGCTTCAGTGTTTAGTGGCTTCAATGTTTAGTGGCTTCAGTGTTTAGTGGCTTCAGTGTTTAGTGGCTTCAATGTTTAGTGGCTTCAGTGTTTAGTGGCTTCAGTGTTTCGAGAATGCTTCATCTTGTCGGCCTCAAAGCTTCAGTCCTGATGTCTGCCAGGTAATCAGTCCCTCGGCCTGGATTACCTGATTACCTGGATTACCTGGATTACCTGATTACCTCGAACTCCTTCTGATCTTCACAATTCTCCTTTGTATGGACTGATGAAGCCACTGTGGGGCGAAACGTTTCCTCAATAAGTGTTGCATATGTGTCTAATTTATCAACTTGTCGGTTCTCTGAGCCATTTATCTACGATAATGAAATAGTTATAATTTGGGGGGGAATCGTTGGATTCGGACCAATTACTGGAGAATGTCTTCTCCGATAGGCTACAAACTTTCAATGTTGACGGGCGCTATTAACAGAAAGCTTAACTTCCACTTTCAGCTATGTAAATTTTACATTGTCAATTTTGACAAATAAATTGTTTTCTATTGAATAACTAGAGAACGCCTCATCAGGTCGGGATCAAATGCTTAAGCGCTGGTGGATCTTAATTGGAAGTATTTTTGTATTGCATTTGGGCTGTGTTGGTGCCAATTTTCTAATTTTATATAAAAATATATCAAACTGAGTTTTCCGAAAACATGAAATTAATTTTTTTTTTCTTGGAGGATTGTACAGGGTGACCCAAAAGTCCTGACACGTAGGAAATATCACTAATATTCTGTTTGTATATATTATGTGTTATATTATTGTGTGTTTATACTGTGTCCGAACTTTTGGGTCACCCTGTAGAGAATTTTAATTGGAATATAACTCTAAAAAGAAAACTGAGCATTATTGAAAAAACTCACATTTCAAGTGTTTTCAACTGGTCAGTGGTCACTAGAGATCACTAGAGGTCATTCTGTCCTAAGCTCTGAGGGAAATAGTGTGGAGCGTTATAGAGCACCATGGCTTGCTATAGTGCTTTAGAACCTCAAGTTAAAGTGTTGAAGGAGGAGGTTCTACTCCTCCAAGAGGAAAACAGGAGGCTGAAAATTCGCCTACATGGATTTGGGAGTGAGTGTGAGATGGTTGGAGTCGGTGTGGAGGGAAAGGTTACCAGCAGTGAGTTGGAGAGTGGCAGCCGCTTCAAGTGGGAAGTGATTCCCGCTTCAGGTAGAAACATCGAGATAAGGAAGGTTAATAGAGAAGACCTGAAGGTGGAATATCGATTCTCTGTTCTCCAGGACGAGTGTACTTCAATGGTTAGTGAGGTTAAAGGTACAACTAAGTCTCCTGCTAATCAAGGTAAGACCATTCTGGTTGTGGGTGACTCTCAGGTAAGACATATGGACCGTGCTTTCTGTAACAGGGATAGGAAGTTGAGACAGAGGGTGTGTTTCCCAGGAGCTGATTTTGGTGACATAATCAAGATAACTGCAAGAAAATTGTACGTTAAGTACCCAAAGGCTGAAATTATGCTTTCTTGATTATATACCCAAACCTAATATTATGCTTTCTTGTGAATGCTTCTACTGATTAGCTTCAGCACTAATATTTAACTGCATTAGAAACTAATACCGCACTCTGCACTATTCCTGTCGCCTGCACTGAGGTACAGGGGGCTGGGGTTATGCAGTACGGGGATACCGTTCCCAGATACTGCAGTGATATTGTTTATTATTATTATTATTATTATTATTATTATTATTACTACTACATAAATTGTATTATAATTATTAATAATTTTTTTATCATCATCATTATTATTATTATTATTATTATTATTATTATTATTATTTTTTTTTTTTTTTTTTTATTATTATTAAGTAGTGATGAAAAATGGGAAGAGGTCAAAGAATGATAAAAACCTGAGAAAAAGAAGCAATGAAGTCGAAGGAAAAGGAAAGAAGTAAGGGAGGAAAGGTGCCAAACTTTGGCTTATACACACACACACACACATACACACACACACACACAGAAAATTTGAAGAAAGAAAAACCACAGTGTGTGCTTCAAGACTGGATAAAAATGAGTGGTGGCCAGCGTTGTTAATTTTTACCTGGGGAACTCCTTTGAAGGGCCGCGTAAGAGACTGGTCAAACAAAATAAAAAAAACTGTCGGCGCACTGTATTGGAGGGAAACTTCTTTCCTGGATCCTGCCATAGCTGACTGATTAGCAACACTCAGTAAACGCTAAAAAATATATATATAGCCAAAACTGGACCAGTCACATTCAGTGTCCCACCAGTGGCGTTTGGCTACAAGTATTGAGAACAGTATTCCCAATAATATGCACCCTATATTCACCCTGAAGAAGGGAGCACAAGAACATATGGATACACAAAAGGCCTATGAACTAGACTTCAAAAGGGTTAACAAGAAAATATATGGATTTATATCTACAGTTGACTTATCTGTAGCAAAGCAAATTTGGGATAATTGCTTATATAACTGGTATCTTATTTTCATTAATAAGATATCTTGACATATCATATAGGTTATACTGTCTATCTCTATATTCCTCAACAAGTGGACAATTAAGTACATAGTGTTCAAGATAGTGACCATAGTGACACCCACATACTTTATATTTGGTTTGATCATCATCTGTGTGTCTACCAAACTGCCAGAAGTACTTGTAACCAAGCCTAAGCCTGGCTACAACATCAGTCAGTACTTGTAACTAAGCCTAAGCCTGGCTACTACAACATCAGTCAGTACTTGTAACCAAGCCTAAGCCTGGCTACTACAACATCAGTCAGTACTTGTAACCAAGCCTAAGCCTGGCCACTACAACATCAGTCAGTACTTGTAACTAAGCCTAAGCCTGGCAACTACAACATCAGTCAGTACTTGTAACCAAGCCTAAGCCTGGCTACTACAACATCAGTCAGTACTTGTAACTAAGCCTAAGCCTGGCTACTACAACATCAGTCAGTACTTGTAACTAAGCCTAAGCCTGGCTACAACATCAGTCAGTGTTCACATTGCAAGTTGCTCCATAAACATACTTATCTACGTTCATGTTATCATAGTGAGTGATAACATGTTGTGCTGACTGCCTTTGCACCTCCTGACATCGTCTGCTGCTATGCAGCTGCCACACCCTTCGAGCCCAGTGTGGGCGGGGTTTGTGGCAGCCCAAGATGTCTAGCTTCTCCCTCCGAGCCCCGTTAGGGCGGGGAATGGGGCTAGGCCTGGGGACAGCTGGTCCCAGAAGACGAGGAGGTACTTGTACCTCCTCCCATGGCAGACATTGGTTTGAGACACTCCCGCGAAAGGGAGCCAACGCCGGGCCACGCCTTGGATATGGAATCCATAAAAAAAATACATTAATTCCATTTTGTCTGATTTTTAAGAATTAATATCTGAGTATTAATACGTGAGTCAAGAACCTTCAGTGATGACATAGAATCAGTAATAATCAAAGAGTTAAGCTCAGTGTTACAAGATAACTTTAGCGCCATTAGGATGGCAAACAGTGTAGACTCCCAGTTGTTAATTCTTATACCTAACTCAACACAGTTGTTATTGTTCTTAACTAAGGAGGTGACAGACTCCTGCTTAGATCCATCACTGTACATAACTTGTGGTAAATTATTATTAACAGTTAAGCGAAAAATATCTTCTTGAGGAGTTGCTTTTGCAAGTGATTATTGATGATGATTTTCTTGGAAGAGGTTTGCATTTATGTGATATTAAAGCCCATAAAGCACGAAGGAAAGCGAAATATTAAGGGAAAAAACTGGAAAATAAAGAAATATGTCTGAAATAAAGATGAAAAAGTAAAGTTTGCCAGAAAATACGGCGGAAATAATGAGAACAATGAAAAAATTAGACAAAAAGAAGGAAGGAAAATGTGAAAGAAGAATGTTAACGGGAAACATTAAAGAATAAGGACAAAGTGGAAAATAAAACTGTGAGAAGAAAAACAGCGATACCTAACACAAGAAAATATGACACCCAAAAAAAAAAAGAGTGAAAATTGAAGAGCCCAAAAAATCGAAGAGCGAACAATATAAAGAGGAAGAGGAGGAGGAGGATGAAGAGAAAGAGGAAGGAGAGAATGAGGAAGGGGATGAGGAAACGGAAGAGGAAATATAGGAGGATATGGCAAAGTAAGAAGAGGAAAAGGAAGAGTAAGAGAAAGACGAAGAGGTGAACGTGGATGGGCGGTGAAGGATGGTCTAGGAGCATCCTGGGCAGCACACGGGTGGTCAGACCAACACCAGACACTAAGAGACCGCAACCTAACAAGAACTTTATTGGTCTGCGGTGACCAGTGGTCTCTATTGGGGGTCTGGAGGGTCCAGGAGGAGGGTGCTTGCCCCAGGGAGGTAAGGAAGGGTGCTTGCCCCAGGGAGGTAAGGAAGGGTGCTTGCCCCAGGGAGGTAAGGAAGGGTGCTTGCCCCAGGGAGGTAAGGGAGGGTGCTTGCCCCAGGGAGGTAAGGAAGGGTGCTTGCCCCAGGGAGGTAAGGAAGGGTGCTTGCCCCAGGGAGGTAAGGAAGGGTGCTTGCCCAGGGAGGTAAGGAAGGGTGCTTGCCCCAGGGAGGTAAGGGAGGGTGCTTGCCCCAGGGAGGTAAGTGAGAGGTGCTTGCCCCAGGGAGGTAAGGGAGGGTGCTTGCCCCAGGGAGGTAAGGAGGGTGCTTGCCCCAGGGAGGTAAGGAGGGTGCTTGCCCCAGGGAGGTAAGGGAGGGTGCTTGCCCCAGGGAGGTAAGGAGGGTGCTTGCCCCAGGAGGTAAGGAAGGGTGCTTGCCCCAGAGAGGTAAGGAGGGTGCTTGCCCCAGGGAGGTAAGGAAGGGTGCTTGCCCCAGAGATGTAAGGGAGGGTGCTTACCCCAGGGAGGTAAGGAAGGGTGCTTGCCCCAGAGATGTAAGGGAGGGTGCTTGCCCCAGAGGTAAGGAAGGGTGCTTGCTCCAGAAATGTAAGGAGGGGTGCTTACCCCAGGGAGGTAAGGAAGGGTGCTTGCCCCAGAGATGTAAGGGAGGGTGCTTGCCCCAGGGAGGTAAGGAAGGGTGCTTGCTCCAGGGAGGTAAGGGAGGGTGCTTGCCCCAGGGAGGTAAGGAAGGGTGCTTGCCCCAGGGAGGTAAGGAAGGGTGCTTGCCCCAGGGAGGTAAGGAAGGGTGCTTGCCCCAGAGATGTAAGGGAGGGTGCTTACCCCAGGGAGGTAAGGAAGGTTGCTTGCCCCAGAGATGTAAGGGAGGGTGCTTGCCCCCGGGAGGTAAGGAAGGGTGCTTGCTCCAGAGATGTAAGGGAGGGTGCTTACCCCAGGGAGGTAAGGAAGGGTGCTTGCCCCAGAGATGTAAGGGAGGGTGCTTGCCCCAGGGAGGTAAGGAAGGGTGCTTGCCCCAGGGAGGTAAGGAAGGGTGCTTGCCCCAGAGATGTAAGGGAGGGTGCTTGCCCCAGGGAGGTAAGGGAGGGTGCTTGCCCCAGGGAGGTAAGGAAGGGTGCTTGCCCCAGGGAGGTAAGGAAGGGTGCTTGCCACAGGGAGGTAAGGAAGGGTGCTTGCCCCAGAGATGTAAGGGAGGGTGCTTGCCCCAGGGAGGTAAGGAACGGTGCTTGCCCCAGGGAGGTAAGGGAGGGTGCTTGCCCCAGGGAGGTAAGGGAGGGTGCTTGCCCCAGGGAGGTAAGGAAGGGTGCTTGCCCCAGAGATGTAAGGGAGGGTGCTTGCCCCAGGGAGGTAAGGAAGGGTGCTTGCCCCAGAGATGTAAGGGAGGGTGCTTACCCCAGGGAGGTAAGGAAGGGTGCTTGCCCCAGAGATGTAAGGGAGGGTGCTTGCCCCAGGGAGGTAAGGAAGGGTGCTTGCTCCAGAAATGTAAGGGAGGGGTGCTTACCCCAGGGAGGTAAGGAAGGGTGCTTGCTTCAGAGATGTAAGGGAGGGTGCTTACTTCAGGGAGGTAAGGAAGGGTGCTTGCTCCAGAGATGTAAGGAAAGGTGCTTGCCCCAGGGAGCTAACGAAGGGTGCTTATCCCAGAGAGGAAAGGGAGGAAGGTCTATCTGGAGTCGATTTTGAGGGGTCACCGCAGACCGGTCCTAGATCAAGCATTCCGGTCGCTGGCTTGTTCGACCAGGCTGTTGGTGCCCGACACACGCAGCTCAAGGTATGTACCAGGATCAGACTTATTAAGTTCCTTCTGGAAGACAGCCAGGGGCCTGTTGGTCGTTACTTTATGCACGAATTGAGCATGTTAAGAGTCTTGGTCCCTTTACGCTTACAGAGGTCTCAATATACACATTGTGACATATATACACATGGGTGATTTACCGAGGCAGGGTGACCCATCGAGGCAAGGGGACCCACCGAGGCAGGGGGGCCCACCGAGGCAGGGTGACCCACCGAGGCAGGGGGACCCACCGAGGCAGGGGGACCCACCGAGGCAGGGGGACCCACCGAGGCAGGGTGACCCACCGAGGCAGGGGGACCCACCGAGGCAGAGTGACCCGAAAAAAGAAGCACTTTCATCATTATTCACTCCACTGTCTTGTCAGAGGCGCGCCTTCACTATAGTTAAAAAACGGCAAAATATCTAAACACCCCGTCCTTCAGAGTGCAGGTTCTGTGCCTTCCACCTCCAGGACTCAAGTCCGGCTAACCGACTTCCTTGATTCCCTTCGTAAATGTTACTTTGCTCACACGACTCACGAAATCGTAATGACACGATTGCAAACCATACCACGGGTGGGTTTAGAACCCGCGGTCAGAGAGTCTCAAAACTCTAGACCGTCGCGTTAGCCACTGGGCTAACGCTGGCCCAGTGGCTAACGCGACGGTTTGGAGTTTTGAGACTCTCTGATCGCGGGTTCTAACCCCACCCGTGGTATGGTTTGCTCACACTCCAACAGCACATCAAGTCATAAAAACCATTTGTCTCCACTCGCGCCTCTCTAACACGCTCACGCACGCTTGCTGCAAGTCTAAGCCCCTCACACACAAAACCTTTACTCCCTCCAGCCTTGTCGGTATTGTTGACCATTATTACAAAAGGTCACTAGGCCTACCCTAGTGATACATATTCTTGCATTGCAATGTGCAGTAAATGAGACACCTAGGGAGACATCCCATTAATGGGGCATGTGTGCAGTGGATCTAAGACACACACAGGGAGACACCCATTAATGGGTGCAGTTGACCGCGCGTTAATGGTCCCTTGAACACAAATGAGGGTGATCTGAGAGGCAGGTGGTTTATGGTTGCTGGACGCCAGGGATGACAGGTATACTCCGCAGCCGCAGCCGCAGCCGCAGCCACAGCCGCAGCCACAGCCACAGCCACAGCCGCAGCCGCAGCCACAGCCACAGCCGCAGCCGCAGCCGCAGCCTGGTATACTAGGTGGAGCCAGAGAGAGGGGGGTGGGGGTGAAGGGTAGTTGACCACGTGTTAACAAGGCACGTGTTAACAAGACACGTGTTAACAAGGCACGTGCTGGTACTGGTAGTTAAGTGACCGCTAGTGCAGAGGAGTGGGGAGGGGAGGGGGAGGGGGAGGGGAGAGGGGGGAAGAACGATCAGTGACTGGGATTCTTCAATTCTTCTTTTATATCACTCTTTCTTTCTTTTTATTCTTTCTCCTCTTCCTCCTCCTTTTCTTCTTCTTCTTCTTCTTCTTCTTCTTCTTCTTCTTCTTCTTCTTCTTCTTCTCTTCTATTATTATTATTATTATTATTATTATTATTATTATTATTATTATTATTATTATTATTATAATCATGGGAAGAGATTAACTGCGATTGCAGTTCAAGAGGCGGGGCCAGGAGCTGTGACTCGAATCTCCCAAACACAACTCGGCGAGTACAACTCCGTAAACATACACACATAAACACGGGACCAGGAGCTGTGAATCGACCTGTACAACCAGAGACAGGTACGTGAACACACACACGCTACTAGATTCCTCTCAACTCACCCAGCCTCCACGTAATGAGTTATAATCGTTACAGGCAGGGGGAAGCTCCTGGTAAAGAGGGGAGAGAGAGGGGAAACACAGGAGGGGAAAATTGAGGGGAAAGGGTATGGGCTCGGGGATATAAACAGTTGAGGGTTAATTGAAGAAGAGTATCGTGTTGTACAGGGATCAGTGTTAACAACACTGATCCCTCAACTGTACAGTGTTTGGCAGTGTTGTGTTGAGAGGAGTGGATGGTGGCAGGTGTTGAGGGAGGTGGATGGTGGCAGGTGTTGAGAGGGGTGGATGGTGGCAGGTGTTGAGAGGAGTGGATGGTGGCAGGTGTTGAGAGGGGTGGATGGTGGCAGGTGTTGAGAGGAGTGGATGGTGGCAGGTGTTGAGAGGAGTGGATGGTAGCAGGTGTTGAGAGGGGTGGATGGTGGCAGGTGTTGAGGGAGAGAGAGAGAGAGAGAGAGAGAGAGAGAGAGAGAGAGAGAGAAAGAGAGAGAGAGAGAGAAATGAAAGGGTGGAAACATTAGGGTGTGTTTCCTTAAGGTACCTGGGAGTTAGTCAACTAGTGTGGGTCGCATCCTGGGACAAAACTGACCTAATTTGCCCGTAATGCTCAGAATAACAAGGGGCTTTCTATATAGTAGTATGTTATTGATGTCAGCTATTGTTTGTATACCTTGTACATGTACTTGTAGAAATAAATATTATTATTATTATTATTATTATTATTATTATTATTATTATTTTTATTATTATTATTATTATTATTATTATTACTATTATTATTATTATTATTACTATTACTATTAAGTACTGTGACTTTTGTTCTCTACGCCTCGTGGGTCACCTACTGACCATCCGGTTAGGTGATGACCTGAGTGCAGTAGCACAGTTCACATAACTCCTCAGATCACATCATTTTTCGCCTCACAACACGGTGTACATAACACAGGTCACCTCACAACACGGTGTACATAACACAGGTCACCTCACAACACGGTGTACATAACACAGGTCACCTCACAACACGGTGTACATGACACAGGTCACCTCACAACACGGTGTACATAACACAGGTCACCTCACAACACGATGTACATAACACAGGTCACCTCACAACACGATGTACATAACACAGGTCACCTCACAACACGATGTACATAACACAGGTCACTTCACAACACGGTGTACATAACACAGGTCACCTCACAACACGGTGTACATAACACAGGTCACCTCACAACACGATGTACATAACACAGGTCACCTCACAACACGATGTACATAACACAGGTCACCTCACAACACGATGTACATAACACAGGTCACCTCACAACACGGTGTACATAACACAGGTCACCTACAACGATGTACATAACACAGGTCACCTCACAACACGGTGTACATAACACAGGTCACCTCACAACACGATGTACATAACACAGGTCACCTCACAACACGGTGTACATAACACAGGTCACCTCACAACACGATGTACATAACACAGGTCACCTCACAACACGGTGTACATAACACAGGTCACCTCACAACACGGTGTACATAACACAGGTCACCTCACAACACGGTGTACATAACACAGGTCACCTCACAACACGGTGTACATAACACAGGTCACCTCACAACACGGTGTACATAACACAGGTCACCTCACAACACGGTGTACATAACACAGGTCACCTCACAACACGGTGTACATAACACAGGTCACCTCACAACACGGTGTACATAACACAGGTCACCTCACAACACGGTGTACATAACACAGGTCACCTCACAACACGGTGTACATAACACAGGTCACCTCACAACACGGTGTACATAACACAGGTCACCTCACAACACGGTGTACATAACACAGGTCACCTCACAACACGGTGTACATAACACAGGTCACCTCACAACACGGTGTACATAACACAGGTCACCTCACAACACGGTGTACATAACACAGGTCACCTCACAACACGGTGTACATAACACAGGTCACCTCACAACACGGTGTACATAACACAGGTCACCTCACAACACGGCGTACATAACACAGGTCACCTCACAACACGGGTACATAACACAGGTCACCTCACAACACGGCGTACATAACACAGGTCACCTCACAACACGGCGTACATAACACAGGTCACCTCACAACACGGCGTACATAACACAGGTCACCTCACAACACGGCGTACATAACACAGGTCACCTCACAACACGGCGTACATAACACAGGTCACCTCACAACACGGCGTACATAACACAGGTCACCTCACAACACGGCGTACATAACACAGGTCACCTCACAACACGGCGTACATAACACAGGTCACCTCACAACACGGGTACATAACACAGGTCACCTCACAACACGGCGTACATAACACAGGTCACCTCACAACACGGCGTACATAACACAGGTCACCTCACAACACGGGTACATAACACAGGTCACCTCACAACACGGTGTACATAACACAGGTCACCTCACAACACGGTGTACATAACACAGGTCACCTCACAACACGGTGTACATAACACAGGTCACCTCACAACACGGTGTACATAACACAGGTCACCTCACAACACGGTGTACATAACACAGGTCACCTCACAACACGGTGTACATAACACAGGTCACCTCACAACACGGTGTACATAACACAGGTCACCTCACAACACGGTGTACATAACACAGGTCACCTCACAACACGGTGTACATAACACAGGTCACCTCACAACACGGTGTACATAACACAGGTCACCTCACAACACGGTGTACATAACACAGGTCACCTCACAACACGGTGTACATAACACAGGTCACCTCACAACACGGTCTATGCAAGTGGTAGAACATGTTTTCTGTGCAGCTTGACTAAGCTTTCCTTGAAGCTAAGCTTCATTGAAATAAAGCATTATGCTCTTTTGTGTGGCTTTTCATGCACTGGTCAGCTTACAGCCTCTTCCACTACCTACTATCCCTGCTACTATTTAGTAATTATTATTAGTAGTAGTAGTACTACTAGTGATAGTATTTTAATTTTATTATTATTATTATTAGAGGGTTGGGGTTAGAGAAATATTTATATTTCTGGGTTTGAGTTTGAGAAGGACCTTCCTAGTATGAGCCAGTAGGCCTACTGAGTGCTCCTCCTTAATTTTTATTATTTGTATTATAACTTTATTATCGACAAGCACCAAGGCCGCAAGGCGATAGACCAAGATAAAGAATACAATATAGTTTATAGGGTTATGTGTAAGGCCTCTGAAGAAGGTCCACTCAGTAGTCTCCTGAGGAAGGTAGCAGCACATGAGTGAGGAGGTTAAATCATCTCCTGGATCTGGGCACAGATGACGGAAGGGTAACAAGAGAGTTTGCATAAATGGGCAGAAATCAGAATGGGGTTCCCGTTACCAGTATTCGGCCCCTGGTTGTTTACAATGTGCATAAACAACAAAGACGAGAGAATGAATAACGATATAAGTCTGCCAGTGACTCTAAAATAGGTCTCTGAAATAAAATCTAATGATAGAGCTACAGGAAGATCTGGATAGGCTGGTGTTGTGGTCGCAATAGTGGCAGATGCAGCTTAATGTAGTCAAATTTAAGGTTCCATTCCTGGGAAAAGAAAATAACTAAGGCACCAACAATCTAAGTACTGGGTCAGGTAAGGAAACAAGACAAGTGTCTCCTGACGCGGGTCTTAGATGATGACCCGCCGTTGCAGCTGTTGGTCATCTGACCAAGGCCTTCCGCTGGCTTACCGGTCCACCCCTTTAAAAATTATGTTCATAGTTATAAACAGTGAAGTACTGTAGTTCTAACTCAACCTGAATACGATCAAGATTTAGGTAATTTAAAACAATGACAACAGTGCCCAAGAGTTCGCAATAAAGCTAATAGTATTTTTGGCTTTATAAGAAGAGGTACAAACAAAAGGAGCTCTAAGGTTATAGTTCAGTTTTGTCATTCATGGTAAAGCCTCATTTAGCTTATGCTGGAAAATTCTGGTCTCCATAATACGCTGGAAAACATACAGAGAAGAATGACGAAGTTGATCCCATTAATCAAGAGCTCTCTCCTAAGAGGGTAGACTGAGAGCGCTTAACCTGCGCTCTCGGGAAAGGCGTAGTAGAGTTAGAAGGGACGTGATTGAAGTGTGCAGCCGGGAAACTGGAATGAATAAAGTGGGGGATATAAACAACCTGTTGAAAACATCCAAGAAAGGACTCACAGGAACGGACAATTTTAGGTTTAGGGGAAATATAGGAAAGCACTGGTTTTGGCAATAGAGTTGTAGATGAGTGGAAGGTGGGGTGAGAGGAGGCAAGATTATACATATACTTTGGTCATTTTTACCGGAAACGTTTCGGTCCTTGGACCGAAGCGTTGGACCTGCCTAGCATAGGCCAGTGAGCCTTGTGAGGAGGGGAGATCTCCAATTCCTTGGTTCAAGAGCCCTTCGCCAGTATCAAGACTCTGTCCCTTTGCATGTTGAAGAGTCATGTACAAGGTCAAGGTTCAGTGACTTCATGTCATGTACAAGGTCAAGGTTCAGTGACTTCATGCCATGTACAAGGTCAAGGTTCAGTGACTTCATGTCATGTACAAGGTCAAGGTTCAGTGACTTCATGCCATGTACAAGGTCAAGGTTCAGTGACTTCATGCCATGTACAAGGTCAAGGTTCAGTGACTTCAGTGTGATGGTGGTGGGGTTGTAGTAGTGGAGGCGGTGGTGGTGGTTGTAAGTGGGTAGTGGTGGTGGTGGTTGTAAGGGGGTAGTGGTGGTGGTGGTTGTAAGGGGGTAGTGGTGGTGGTGGTTGTAAGGGGGTAGTGGTGGTGGTGGTTGTAAGGGGGTAGTAGTGGTGGTGGTTGTAAGGGGTAGTGGTGGTGGTGGTTGTAAGGGGGTAGTGGTGGTGGTGGTTGTAAGGGGGTAGTGGTGGTGGTGGTTGTAAGGGGGTAGTGGTGGTGGTGGTTGTAAGGGGGTAGTAGTGGTGGTGGTTGTAAGGGGGTAGTGGTGGTGGTGGTTGTAAGGGGGTAGTGGTGGTGGTGAGGGTGTTGGTTAGGGAAGTGGCAGGGGAAAGGGTCGTTTGTGAGGGTTGGTAATGTGTGTCAGACTGGCGGTGGCAGTGACCACAAGTCCTTGCTAAGACCACTGGATGACTTTATGACCTCCTGTTCTCCTTCCTACCTCATTTTCTCCCTCGTACCTTCTACTGCCTTCTGCTTCTTTTTCTTGTACCTCCTACATCCTCGTTTTTATACCATCTACCGCTTTCTTTTCTCCTACCACTTTTTCTTTCCTCTTCCTACCTCCTCTCACCTCTTTTTCTAAGTTTCCTTTCTTCCTGGTTTCTTGTGTTTTCTCCTCCCCCTGACTCCTCTTTTTCTACCTCCTTCTCTTACTCCTACCTCTCTTTCTGCCTCTAGCCTTTCTTCCTTTTCTTCTTCCTTCTGCCTCTCTTCCTACCCCTCTTCCTAAATACTGACTCTCCCTGTACTCTCGTGAACTCTCCGCCGAGTGGGACTGACTTGACTCCCATTATGTCGGTGGGCCAAACAGGGTCCTACTGACCCATACCAGGCAGGTCATACTCGCACAAACAATCCCACTCGCAAGTCAGTCTAAACTGTTTTTTGAAAGCTGTCCGAGGTGCTGTATTTAGTAAGATTTCTCGTCAGTGTTTTCCACTCGCGATTTTCTGTATATTTTCTAAATTCAAGTTTTTTCCCAAGTTTTTAATTTTTGTAAAATGATTTTTAATTAAGTTTGACTTAGATATTTTCAGCATTGTACGAGATACAGTGCTGCAGACATCTCCCTAATCTCTGATATCACTCTAACCCAGCGTGACTTCGAAGAAACCACTGATTGCTTGCTGATACACTCCACCCCAGAACCAGACTCATGGAACTCCATATTCACCAAGAATTGCAAGAAATACAAATACAAAAACCTATAGACTGATAACCCTGAAGGCCTACATTATTAAAATTTCTGAAAGGTTTTAAAGCAGCAAAATTGTTTCTTTAAACCTAGGTCAACATGGGTTCAGAACAGCTCACTCCTGCCTTTCGCAACTGCTGGACCACTATGACATGGTCTTGGATACACTCAAAGGCAGTTAAAATGCAGATGTAGTATACAGTGACTGCTAAAACCTTGGACAAGTGTGACCATGGGGGTAGGTACAGACAAAATGTGTGCAGTAGGAATAACTGGGAAGGTGGGCAGATGGATATTTCTCTTCGTAACAAACAGAACCCAAAGAGTAATAATATAAAGAGTGAAATCAGTAGCTGCTTCAGTGGAAAGTTGTCCTCCAAGGCACAGTACTTGCCCCACTTCTCTTTCTCATTTTCATATCCGACATAAACAGAGATGTAAATCATAACACTGTATCATCCTTTACAGACGAGACTAGAGTCTGCATGAGTGACATCCATAGAAGACACAGTGAGCCTCCAAAGTGATACAAAGCAAAGAGTTCCAGTGAGCCAATGACAACAATATGATGTTCAATGAGGACAAATTTCAACCACTACGTGAGGGAAGAATGGAGGAAATAAAAACAAGATCGAAGTACAAAACAAACTCAAACCACTCACTACAACGAAAGTCCAGTGCGAGAGACCTGGGAGTGATAATGTCATAAGATCTCACTTTCAAGAAGCACAACAACGTTATTATCGTAAATGCAAAGACAATGATAGATTAGATAACTAGAACCTTGAGAATAAGAAATATCAGGCCAATGATGATACTCTTGAGGCCGCTCGTTCTCTCTAGGTTGGAGTATTGCTGTGTACTAACGGCCTCCTTCAAGGCAGGCGAAATAGATACGATAGAAAATCTACAGAGGATCTTCACATCTCATACGAACTCAGTCACACCTAAATTGCTGGGAGTTCTTGAAGTCCATAGAACTGTGCTCCTTAGAACGTAGGGGAGAAAGATACTTTATAATCTACACCTGGAAGATACTAAAGGCATTAATCTCAAACCTGCACACTGAAATTACTACTTATAAACACAAACACAAGAGGCCTGGCAGACGGTGCAGGATACCGCCAATGGAAAGCAGGGAAGCGATGAGTACACTGAGAGAAAACTCAATAAGTGTTAAGGGACCACGACTCTTCAAAGCCCACCCTTCATGCAAAAGGAGATATACAACCCCCTATCTGTCTTCAAGAAAGAGAATTCGACCGATTCCTCCAAACAGTTCCTGATCAACCGGGCTGTGGTGCATACGTTGGACTAAAACCGGCGGGCTCTAACAACTTGATTGACCAAGCCAGCATCCTAGAGGTCTGGTCTGGGACCGGGCCAAGGGGGCGGTGACCTCCGGAAGCGACTCCAGGTAACGGCTCTCTCATTCTATCTTCGTAAGAAATATTTCTGATTCAAGTTTGTATCGAATTTGTATTATATCATTTTGTGAGAGAGAGAGAGAGAGAGAGAGAGAGAGAGAGAGAGAGAGAGAGAGAGAGAGAGAGAGAGAGAGAGAGAGACATATATTATAATAAAACAGAAAAGCGTCCAGGAATGAAGATAAAGAGTACTGAGAGAGAAATAGATGAAGAGGAGCCTAACGAAGAGGAATTGTTAGAGATGTCTTCAGTTGTGACCCCTCATTCCTCTTAGCTCTCCCCTCTCCTCCTACCCTCTCCCGTTTTCCTCCCTTCTCTCCCCATTTCTTTCCACCCCCCTCAAACACCCCTGGATCTCTCTCTCTCTCTTTCTCTCTTTTGTCTTTCTTCTTCCCTTTCCTCTGTCTCCGCTATTATTTTTAAATGGGTAAGGGATACTTTTATTCATCAAACATCAACAACAGCAAGAAGAGGATCAACAACAGCAAGAGGAAATAATCCCATAACAAAAACCATTGCAGGGGAAAGGGATGCTGGGGAGCAGGGGAGGTGCAGGGGGTGGCAGGGGAGGTGCAGGGGGTGCTGGGGGTGGCAGGGGAGGTGTTGGGGTGCTGGGGTGGCAGGGGAGGTGCATGGAGTGGCAGGGGAGGTGCAGGCGAGGTGCAGGGGGTGGCAGGTGAGATGCAGGGGGTCTCATAGGAGGTGCAGGGTGTGTGCTGGAGAATGACATTATGCAGGACGTACATATACACTGTGTGTGTGTGTGTGTGTGTGTGTGTGTGTGTGTGTGTGTGTGTGTGTGTGTGTGTGTGTGTGTGTGTGACATGAAAATATATAGAAGGTGGGATTGGCGCATGAAACGCATGAATCTTCTCCACGCACGATAGGTAGACTCCAGGTAGACTCCAGGTAGACTGACACGCTAAAAGAGGCGAGAGTACTCCTTGTTGACGCATATCAACTTAGAATTGACCTCAGTCATTTGCCAACTCTGACGATTCCACACTGAAGCTGAATACTTTCCACACTAGAAGTGAGTGGATGACCTTGTAGGTGTGGAGTCTCCATGCTAGAGAGAAGTACGTGAAATTTTAACAGGTAACTGTACCAGTTGCTGCAGGAGGAGAAAGTAACTGTAGCAGGTGCTGCAAGAGGAGAAAGTGACTGTAGCAGGTGCTGCAGGAGGAGAAAGTAACTGTAGCAGGTGCTACAGGAGAAAGTAACTATAGCAAGTGCTGCAGAAGGAGAAAGTAACTGTAGCAGGTGTGCAAGAGGAGAAAGTAACTGTAGCAGGTGCTGCACCAGGAGAAAGTAACTGTAGCAGGTGCTGCACCAGGAGAAAGTAACTGTAGCAGGTGCTGCAAGAAGAGGAAGTAGCTGTAGCAGGTGCTGCAGGAGGAGAAAGTAACTGTAGCAGGTGCTGCAGGAGGAGAAAGTAACTGTAGCAGGTGCTGCAAGAAGCGGAAGTAGCTGTAGCAGATACTGCAGGAGTCACAAACTGTTGTAGATGCCGCAGCAGCATCTCCTACAGATACTGGCTTCTCCTGCAGCATCTCCAGTTTGTGGCTGCTTCTGCAGCATCTGCCCTCAACTGGTATACCTGGACACGTGATCCATCACCACGAAGAATAAATTGATGAGATGGATCTTAGTTATAAGGATGAAGACATCAAGACAAGTGAGAGACGAAGACATTGTTGTGACACTCTTAAGTTATGAACTATGATAACTTTGGAGGAAGACAAAAATAATTTCTGTCAGCCACTTTCACATATTCCAAATGCTACGGTATGTCGGTAGTTATACCTGGTAATTATACCGTTGTGTCTTGGTCTACTAACTGATATGCGTTTCTGTAACAAATAGCGGTTCATGATTTCTGTGTGGAGTCTAGACAGGCAGAGTGCTCAGTTCCAGACAGCTAGAGTGCTCAGTTCCAGACAGCTAGAGTGCTCAGTTCCAGACAGCTAGAGTGCTCAGTTCCAGACAGCTAGAGTGCTCTCACAACTGACTAACACTCACGGGACAAAGGGTTATTAGAACACGTTAGCAGAGTAATAAAAGGTACTGTAGCCATTTAGACAGCTCATGATTCTTTAAAATGGCAGGAGAAACTTCTATAAGCTGCCTGTACGCTTCAAATATTGGGGTTCACAAGCGTATTAACAACCAGTTGGGCTTTCCGTTCAGGGGCTATAATTGCTGTCTTGGCTGGGAATTGGTGAATAAAAGATACGGACTTAGTAGGCTCTACCTACCATTGGCCAGTAGGACGCGCCTATCATGAGCGAGCAACATCTACCTAGCATAAGCCTGTAGGATCTGCCTACCATTGGCCAGTAGGACGCGCCTATCATGAGCGAGCAACATCTACCTAGCATAAGCCTGTAGGATCTGCCTACCATTGGCCAGTAGGACCTGGATAGCATGGGCCAATAGCCTTACTGCAATGCTCCACCTTTCCCGTCGTCTAATGAGATTATATCACTGTAATTCTGTATAGAACGAAGGCTTCTTGACAGTGGTAGCTGCAGCTTCCTCTGCGTGCACTTGTTATGCTGAGTATTATGACAGGTGAGGTGTGCCTGTCCTGCTCAAGGCAGACCGGGTAATGACTTGGTAATGAGGTACTAAGTAATGAGTTAGGGAACCCCCTTGACACGTGTCAGGTGGGATCAATTCCTTGCATGCAGTGGTGGCATTACTCTGAGATGGAGGGTGAGAGCGCCGCTCTCTGCTAGTGCGCTCATGGTTCTGCGCTCTTTAGTTTTCTTTGCTATTATCTGCGGTTTTAAGCATATTCTTCGAGGGTGGTGATGGGCTCTTAATTCAGGGCTTTCCTCCCTTAGACCCTTTTGGCCCTAAATAGCGGGGACGTTTCTCCATTCGTCAAAACGTGCTGTGAGGATTCTACGTCAGTATGTAAATAAGATACACGGCGAGTTACGGCGTTTTATTGTGAAGACGTTTCGCCCAAGCGGGACTTTATCAGTTCACTAGTGAATTGATAGTCTGGTGGAGGAAGCCTCGTCACAACGAAATGGGATAAACAGCACCGTGTGGCTTACGAGCGCTGCCTCTCATTAATGGATTTCGACTTGTGTCCTCTGCTGCTGTTGCTGCTGCTGCTGCTGCTGCTGCTGCTGCTGCTGCTGTTGTTGCTGCTGCTGCTGTTGCTGCTGTTGTTGTTGTTGCTGTTCCTCCTCCTTCTCCTCCTCCTCTTTAAAATACATTCAGGGAGTCACACCCTTAACGCAGACTGCGTATTTTTTGCTGCATCTCCTCTGATTCTCCTCCTCGCTGAGGTGTTCTCCGTCAGCACCTCCGCTGTTCCTTCTCTTCCACCTCCTTTATCTTACAGACACAGAACTTCGTCAGGAGAAGCTGTATGACTCTTACCGGTACAGAACTTTGCCAAGTATATAATAATCTGTAAAAAAAAAACAATAATAATAATTATATGATTATTATTATTATTATTATTGGCCTTCTAGGAAAGTAGGCTTCTCAGCTTCCACACTTCGACCAATGTTTCTCACTTCAAATTCTCGGAAGGTCTTTCCACGTGTCCTGAGCTGTGGACAGTGTCACCTGTATCACCATCTACCTGTCTAATTACATTACAGGTGTATAATGACGACACGTTGACGAATGAGATTGATTTGCAACACCTGGCTATTGGAGTGACCTTTCACCCACTAGGATCTCTATTGTTATTACCCCTGGTTGGGAGAGATGTCTCTTGGAGATAACCAGATGTTGCACACGTGTCTTATACATCCATGTGTCTGCCAGCTGGTGTTGTTTTCGTGTAGAACTCATCTATGTGTCTGCCAGCTGGTGTTGTTTACGTGTAGAACTCATCTATGTGTTTGCCAGCTGGTGTTCTTTACGTGTTGAACTCATCTACGTGTCTGCCAGCTGGTGCTGTTTACGTGTAGAACTCATCTACGTGTCTGCCAGCTGGTGTTGTTTACGTGTAGAACTCATCTACGTGTCTGCCAGCTGGTGTTGTTTACGTGTAGAACTCATCTACGTGTCTGCCAGCTGGTGTTGTTTACGTGTAGAACTCATCTACGTGTCTGCCAGCTGGTGTTGTTTACGTATAGAACTCATCTACGTGTCTGCCAGCTGGTGCTGTTTACGTGTAGAACTCATCTACGTGTCTGCCAACTGGGTTTAAGGAATTCCGAGAGTGTACCATCATATCTTGAGGATGAAGGTGACCAAAATCTGTTGAGAAAGTGAGCGAGGATGTGGTGAGTTTCTCTCTCTTTCTGACCCTCGTTCCTTCCTTCTCACCGCCGGCGACCGTAGCGCCGGCGGTAAACATGGAAGTAACTTAGATATCCAGAAAGTAAGAAGGGCCTCGGGAGGCATTGACCCCCTCACCCCCTCCAGGTATATACACTAAGAAGAGTCCGTCTCTCAGTGTAAATACACTGCGAGTCGTTTGCTTTAGTCCCTCTTCGTTAGTGATTAAGGTGTTCGTAACTAGTGGTGAAAAGGTAACATTCAGCTCTAATGACCCTTGTTTAGTCGACAGGTCTTAGATGTAATGAACCAATTAATTTTCTGAAGGAAACATATAATTGATTAAACTGATTATTATTACTGATATTATTATTATTATTATTATTATTATTATTATTATTATTATTATTATTATTATTATTATATGCTGTAGGATGTTAATTTTGACGTATCAAGAAGCTGGGTAAAACGAGAGAACTCGCATATATATGTGCATGGTATGTGCTTATTAACTATCCTTCACGTCCAATATGGCCGACAAGATGAACGTTAGTAACCCGTGACGTCACATACAAAAATCCCCAATATACACAGTCTACTTCTCCGTCTCCTGCCCTTTCTACCATCACACCTGCCTCTTCATATATATTTTTTCTCTATTTCTGTCTCCTCTCTTGTGCCTGCTGCTCTGTTGTCTCCTCTCTCTCTCTCTCTCTCTCTCTCTCTCTCTCTCTCTCTCTCTCTCTCTCTCTCTCTCTCTCTCTCTCTCTCTCTCTCTCTCTCTCTCTCAGCATAGCAGCCATGGAAACAGTCTGAATTTAAAACGGATTTGACACAGGAGTGCTGGAAACGAAGCCATCTGCTAATTCTATTTACATCCGTGTGTGTGTGTGTGTGTGTGTGTGTGTGTGTGTGTGTGTGTGTGTGTGTGTGTGTGTGTGTGTGTGTGTGTGTGTGTGTGTGTGCGGTGCGGCTTGTACGCCATGTTTCCTCCCTCCTTCCCTTCGCTGCTTTCCTGCCTCCCCTGCAAATGTTTCCCCTCCCACTTCCCTTTTCTCTGTTTTTCCCCTCCCTCTCCCTTGTCTCTCCTCCCATGCTTCCCCTCTTATATTTTCCTTCTACTTTTGTTCCTGTTTCCCCTTTTCCCCGCCTCTCCTGCCCTCCCCGTCTTCCCTCCTTTCCCCTACCTCTCTTCCCCCTCCCCTGTTTCTCTTCCCTCTCGTCTGTTTCACTTTCTCTATGTCTCTGTCCCCCTCCTATTTTCCCCCTCTTCCCTGATCCTCTCACCTTTTCCCCTCTCATGTTCCCCCTCCTCTCACTCCCCCTGCCCCCTCCCCTCTCTTACTCTTGCCAGGAAAATAAAAGAGAAAGAAACATAAAAACAGAGGCGGAAAAAAAAATTCAGGAATTTTCCTGTGCATCTCAAGTTATTTTTTTTGGTTTGTCTTTATTGGATCGAGTTTTTAATTTATATTTTTTTAACTCCGCAGCACACACGACCTGTGGGCACCAGGTGTGCTGCACTTTTATGGGGCTAGAGTGGCAGGGTTGACAAGGGTTAGCATGCACTTTTCTAGGGCTAGAGTGACAGGGTTAACAAAGGCTAGAGCGGCAGGGTGAGCAAGGGTTAGCATGCACTTTTCTGGGGCTAGAGTGGCAGGGTTAACAAGGGCTAGAGTGGCAGGGTGAACAAGGGTTATCATGCTCTTTTCTAGGGCTAGAGTGGCAGGGTTAACAAGGGCTAGAGTGACAGGGTTAACAAGGGCTAGAGTGGCAGGGTTAACAAGGGCTAGAGTGGCAGGGCGAGCAAGGGTTAGCATGCATTTTTCTGGGGCTAGAGTGGCAGGGTTAACAAGGGCTAGAGTGGCAGGGTGAACAAGGGTTATCATGCTCTTTTCTAGGGCTAGAGTGGCAGGATTAACAAGAGCTAGTGTGGCAGGGTTAACAAGGGCTAGAGTGGCAGGGTTAACAAGGGCTAGAGTGGCAGGGCGAGCAAGGGTTAGCATGCATTTTTCTGGGGCTAGAGTGGCAGGGTTAATAAGAGCTAGAGTGGCAGGGTGAACAAGGGTTATCATGCTCTTTTCTAGGGCTAGAGTGGCAGGGTTAACAAGAGCTAGTGTGGCAGGGTTAACAAGGGCTAGAGTGGCAGGGTTAACAAGAGGTAGAGTGGCAGGGTTAACAAGAGCTAGAGTGGCAGGGTTAACAAGAGCTAGAGTGACAAGGTTAACAAGAGCTAGAGTGGCAGTGTTAACAAGAGCTAGAGTGGCTGGGTTAACAAGAGGTAGAGTGGCAGGGTTAACAAGAGCTAGAGTGGCAGGGTTAACAAGAGCTAGAGTGACAGGGTTAACAAGAGCTAGAGTGACAGAGTTAACAAGAGCTAGAGTGGCAGGGTTAAAGACTCACTAGCCATGGGTTCTAGGACCCACCACCCCTCTCTCCACCCGCTCCGTGACTTGACTTTCTAAGTTATTTAGGTAAGTTATTTCTCAAGTTAGCTTAATATCAGCAGTGACGACCTACAGTCACCACTGGTTGTATGGACCTCTGCTTCTCAAGGTTACTATCTTCGTCCATTTCAACACTGTCACTTGCTTGTGTTAACCTCTCCGGTTGTGCCTGTTATCCACTGCTTGTTTTGTTGTCTAACTCTCTCTTTCTCTCTCTCTCTCTCTCTCTCTCTCTCTCTCTCTCTCTCTCTCTCTCTCTCTCTCTCTCTCTCTCTCTCTCTCTCTCTCTCTCTCTCTCTCTCTCTCTCTCTCTCTCTCCTCTCTCCTCTCTCTCTCC
>WNWK01005408.1:95000-121440 GCA_009830355.1 Cherax destructor
TATAGGGGGTGAGGGAGAGAGAAATAGACAGAAATGCGTGCGTGAGTACAGTACATGTTATCATGCACACACTCCAACAGCATGTCAAAGCCCTCAAACATCTACTCGCCTCACGCCCTGGTCCGTCCTCTCAGTTACACCTCTCATAACCCCCACACACGCATTGTCTTCTAGTTTCTCCACCCCTAATACCCAGTATAATACTGACACCACACAAACATAACATCTACACTGCCTACAGTCTCCTCGTTGCATAATTAAAGCCCATGGCTCATACCCAAACAATAGTCTTGGTGCATTCGTCTTTTTTCCATCAATAGTCAAACTTTTGTCTGTCCACAAAACTAACAAACTGCACCATCAATCTTTGCAACTTCTCTTCATAACCTCCCAAAAGCACCATGTCATCCACAAAAAAAGCAACTGTGACAACTCTCACCTCGTATCAGACTCACCTTTCTACTCCACTCTTGTTCCCTACACCCCAGGATACACTTCCTCTCTAACCCTATCTGTCAATATGTTAAATAACTTTGTTGACATCACACATCCCTATCTAAGACCCGCTTACACTGGAAAATAATCTCCCTCTTTCTCCTGCGGACTTTAACCTGAGTCTCACTATGTGCCTGAGAAGTCTATCCTGCTTGCACTGACCTACCACCTGTCAGGTACACCTGCAACATCTGCCACATTGCTCTCCTCACAACCCCCCATCATTTGACTTTCCTCAATTCTTAAGAATGCGACAAACAGTTTTTATCATTTCAGTATCGTTTACTTATATGCTTCCGTGTAAATATTTAAACACATCTCCTACCCTTGCTGAACCCTCGCTGCTACTCTCCAGTCCTACTTTCAATAATAATGATTCCGTAACACTCTAAGCGGTGTAGTCAACAGGTTTGTTCACCTATAATCCCTACTCTCTCTCTCTCCCTTGTCCACTTTCCCTTATACAAAGCAAGTATGTATGGTCTTTATCAGTTCTTAGGCTCCTTTCTCTTCATCAACGCATATACTGGACATACGTACCAACCACTCCAAAACTACCTCTCCATATTCTTTATGTATCTCAGTTTAATGGCATCCATCCCCAGCTGGTTTCATTCTACACACTGTTCGTATCTCGCACGTCCACCTCCGGCTCCTCCTCACGTCCACCTCCGGCTCCTCCTCACGTCCACCTCCGGCTCCTCCTCACGTCCACCTCCGGCTCCTCCTCACGTCCACCTCCGGCTCCTCCTCACGTCCACCTCCGGCTCCTCCACACTCCCTCCCTCACCACTTCTTGTTATTTTCTTCCTTCCATAAACACTGCCTTCTATAAATAATTTTTAAAATTGCGAAAATTTCTGTTAAGGAAACTTTCTCTCCATTATCACCCCTTTCACCTCATCCTTCCAACACTTTCACCTCATCCTTCCAACACTTTCACCTCATCCTTCCAACACTTTCACCTCATCCTTCCAACACTTTCACCTCATCCTTCCAACACTTTCACCTCATCCTTCCACCAATTCTTCTCCCTCCTACAACTCACCCTTCTTCACAACTACACTAAGCACTCTAGAAAAGCATTTTTAAATCTCCACCACTCTAGCACATCTTTCAATTATTCTATATACAACCAAGAAACATTTAACCTTCATCATTTTCATCTGTCTCTCACCCACCGACATCACTCTTCTTGTACTCCCTCTGCCTCTTACTCTCACTGTAGCTTCCACTAAAATTACGCACATCCAGAAGTCTACGCATCAGCGTATTGTCCAGCAACACATAGTCTACCATCGTCTGCTTCGTATAATTAGTTATCCTTGCATTGTTAAATGAAGCTTTAGCTATGGATGGATATGAGGTGCTCAATAAACTAGCCACTACCATCCACAGGATGGATATGAGGTGCTCAATAAACTAGCCACTACCATCCACAGGATGGATATGAGGTGCTCAATAAACTAGCCACTACCATCCACAGGATGGATATGAGGTGCTCAATAAACTAGCCACTACCATCCACAGGATGGATATGAGGTGCTCAATAAACTAGCCACTACCATCCACAGGATGGATATGAGGTGCTCAATAAACTAGCCACTACCGTCAATAGGATGGTGGTGTTGCTATATTGTTAATGATGCTGTGTTGGTGATGCTATGTTGGTGATGCTGCTATGTTGGTGCTGCTGCTATGTTGGTGGTGCTATGTTGGTGATGCCTCTATGTTGCTGATGATGCTATGTCACAGTGATGCTATGTTGGTGATGCTGCTATGATGGTGCTGCTGCTATGTTGGTGGTGCTATGTTGGTGATGCTGCTGTGTTGGTGGTGATATGATGCTGATGCTGTTGTGTTGGTGGTGGTCTTGATATGTTGGTGCTGCTGCTGTGTTGCTGATGATGCTATGTTGGTACTGCTGTTATTGTTGCTGGTGTTGTTATTATTGCTGGTGCTGTTATTGATGCTGGTGTTATTATTGCTGGTGCTGTTACAGTTGCTGGTGCTGTTACAGTTGCTGGTGCTGTTATTGTTGACGGTGTTGTTATTGCTGCTGGTGCTGTTACAGTTTCTGGTGCTGTTACAATTGCTGGTGCTGTTATTGTTGCTGGTGCTGTTATTGTTGGTGGTGCTGTTACAGTTGCTGGTGCTGTTACAGTTGCTGGTGCTGTTATTGTTGCTGGTGCTGTTATTGTTGCTGGTGCTGTTATTGTTGGTGGTGCTGTTACAGTTGCTGGTGCTGTTACAGTTGCTGGTGCTGTTATTGTTGACGGTGTTGTTATTGTTGCTGGTGCTGTTACAGTTGCTGGTGCTGTTATTGTTGGTGGTGCTGTTACAGTTGCTGGTGCTGTTACAGTTGCTGGTGCTGTTATTGTTGACGGTGTTGTTATTATTGCTGGTGCTGTTACTGTTTCTGTTACTGTTGCTGGTGCTGTTACAGTTGCTGGTGCTGTTACTGTTGCTGGTACTGTTACAGTTGCTGGTGCTGTTACTGTTGCTGGTGCTGTTACAGTTGCTGGTGCTGTTACAGTTTCTGGTGCTGTTACAGTTGCTGGTGCTGTTATTGTTGACGGTGTTGTTATTGTTGCTGGTGCTGTTACTGTTTCTGTTACTGTTGCTGGTACTGTTACAGTTGCTGGTGCTGTTACTGTTGCTGGTGCTGTTACTGTTGCTGGTGCTGTTACAGTTGCTGGTGCTGTTACAGTTTCTGGTGCTGTTACAGTTGCTGGTGCTGTTATTGTTGACGGTGTTGTTATTGTTGCTGGTGCTGTTACTGTTTCTGTTACTGTTGCTGGTGCTGTTACAGTTGCTGGTGCTGTTACTGTTTCTGTTACTGTTGCTGGTACTGTTACAGTTGCTGGTGCTGTTACTGTTGCTGGTGCTGTTACAGTTGCTGGTGCTGTTACTGTTGTTGGTGCTGTTATTGTTGACGGTGTTGTTATTGTTGCTGGTGCTGTTACTGTTGCTTGTGCTGTTACTGTTGTTGGTGCTGTTACTGTTGTTGGTGCTGTTACTGTTGTTAGTGCTGTTACTGTTGTTGATGCTGTTAGTGTTGTTTGTGCTGTTACTGTTGTTGGTGCTGTTACTGTTGTTGATGCTGTTAGTGTTGTTGGTGCTGTTACTGTTGTTGGTGCTGTTACTGTTGTTGGTGCTGTTACTGTTGTTGATGCTGTTAGTGTTGTTGGTGCTGTTACTGTTGTTGGTGCTGTTACTGTTGTTGATGCTGTTAGTGTTGTTGGTGTTGTTACTGTTGTTGATGCTGTTACTGTTGTTGGTGCTGTTACTGTTGTTGATGCTGTTAGTGTGGTTGGTGCTGTTACTGTTGTTGGTGCTGTTACTGTTGTTGGTGCTGTTACTGTTGTTGATGCTGTTAGTGTTGTTGGTGCTGTTACTGTTGTTGGTGCTGTTACTGTTGTTGGTGCTGTTACTGTTGTTGGTGCTGTTACTGTTGTTGGTGCTGTTACTGTTGTTAATGCTGTTAGTGTTGTTGGTGCTGTTACTGTTGTTGGTGATGTTACTGTTGCTGGTGCTGTTACTGTTGTTGATGCTGTTACTGTTGCTGGTGCTGTTACTGTTGTTGGTGCTGTTACTGTTGTTCGTGTTGCTACTGTTGTTGGTGCTGTTACTGTTGTTGGTGATGTTACTGTTGCTGGTGCTGTTACTGTTGTTGGTGCTGTTACTGTTGTTGGTGTTGCTACTGTTGTTGGTGCTGTTACTGTTGTTGGTGATGTTACTGTTGATGGTGCTGTTACTGTTGCTGGTGATGTTACTGTTGTTGGTGCTATTACCGTTGCTGGTGTTGTTCGTGCTGTTTTGTCTGATGGTGATATTTGAGAGGGCGATGCTGCTGCTGGAGCTGTTACTGCAGGTGGTGGTGCTGTTACTGGTGGTGGTGCTGTTACTGTTACTGGTATTGGTGCTGGTGCTGTTACTGCTGGTGATGGAGGTTCTGTTATTACTGGTGTGTGTACTGGTGCTGTCACTGCTGGTGGTGCTGATGCTGGTGGTGGTGGTACTTTTGGTGGTGGTGCTGCTGCTGCTGGTGGTACTGGTGGTGGTGGTGGTACTGGTGATGCTGGTGGTGGTGGTGGTGCTGGTGGTACTGGTGATGCTGGTGGTGCTGGTGGTGGTGGTGCTGGTGTGCCAGGCAGGGCAGTTCTCTTCCCCTCTCCAATATGCCCTTCCCACCCCTTTCTCTCCCCTTTTTGTAAACTTAGCTGCTCCCCTCGTCGTATTCCTATTTCTCCCCTTATTCCACTAACTCTCTTGTCCACCAGCGACCTCTCTCTCTCTCTCTCTCTCTCTCTCTCTCTCTCTCTCTCTCTCTCTCTCTCTCTCTCTCTCTCTCTCTCATTCTCTTTCATTCTCTCTGTATCTCTCTCTGTCTATCTGTATGTCTGTCTCTGTCTCTGTCTGTCTGTCTCTCTGTCTGTCTGTCTGTCTCTCTGTCTGTCTGTCTGTCTCTCTCTCTCTCTCTCTCTCCCTCTCTCTCATTCTCTTCATTCTCTGTCTGTCTGTCTCTCTTCTCTCTCTCTCTCTCTTCTCTCTCTCTCTCTCTCTCTCTCTCTCTCTCTCTCTCTCTCTCTTATCTCTCTCTTTTCCTGGCGACCGCACCCTCTGGTCAGCCAGCTTCCCTCATCCTCCCCTCTTCCTGCTCTCCGTGTCCCCTCGTTCACTCCCTGTATGGGTGGCCGCACTCCCCCGCCTGCGGCACCGCCTCTGGCAGGAGTGAGGGCAGTGTTCCTCTCTAATTGTCAGTCAGTCACATACAAGGTGTGTGTGTGTGTGTGTGTGTGTGTGTGTGTGTGTGTGTATAATAGAAAGCCATGAGTGAACGTGTTATATCGGAGTGGAGGAAGACGGTACTTTGGGATGAGTAGGAGGATTTGACGTGCTGTTGGAGTGGAATCACTCTAACATACTTGAAGGGCATGGAAGGCGGGTGTTCATACCCTGAACGACTGGTGGGCAGCTGAGCTGCTGTAGGGCACTAGGGGCGTGTTGCCCCTCCAGTTGTGTAGAATCCAGCTATGGTGTGAGTGATGGTGACTGTGTTTTTTTTTCCTTATCTTTGCGTGAAGATTATTTGACAAAAAAAATACTTGTAATACCCTGAACAAAAACAAAATCTTAATACAATTAAAGAATGAGAACAGCAACAACAAGAACAGTAAAAACAAGAACAGCAATAACAATAACTGGAACAATGAAACAAGAACAGTATCAATATGGTCTTAGATGCTCTGGAAAACAAACAGAATGCAGATGTAGTATACACAGATTTTGCAAAAGCCTTTAACAAGTGCGATCATGGTGTAATAGCACACAAAATGCGTGATAAAGGGATAACTGGCAAAGTAGGCAGATGGATTTTCAACTATCTAACCGATCGAACACAAAGAGTAGTGGTAAACAGAGTTAAATCGGATGCTGCCATAGTGAAGAACTCTGTTCCACAAGGCACAGTACTCGCACCTATCCTGTTCCTCATTCTCATATTAGACATAGACAGAGATGTAAACCATAGCACTGTATCATCTTTTGCAGATGATACTAGGATCTGCATGAGAGTGTCATCCATTGAGGACACTGCAAAATCTCCAAGAAGATATAAACCAAGTTTTCCAATGGGCAACAGAGAACAATATGATGTTCAATGAAGACAAATTCCAACTACTCCGTTATGGAAAACTGGAAGAAATAATAGCTAGTACTGAGTATATTACAAACTCTAATCACACAATAGAGCGGAAAAGTAATGTGAAGGACCTGAGTGTGGTAATGTCCGAAGACCTCACCTTCAAGGACCACAACAATGCCACTATCACATCTGCTAGGAAACTGATAGGATGGATAATGAGAACATTCAAGACAAGAGATGCCAAGCCAATGATGATCCTTTTTAAATCACTTGTTCTCTCTAGGCTAGAATACTGCTGTACATTAACATCCCCATTCAAGGCAGGTGAAATTGCTGATCTAGAGAATGTACAGAGAACCTTTACTGCACGTATAAGTTCCATCAAACACCTTAACTACTGGGAACGCCTGGAAGCACTAGACTTATATTCACTGGAGCGTAGGCGAGAGAGATATATCATAATCTACACCTGGAAGATTCTGGAGGGACTGGTCCCTAATATGCACACACAAATCACTCCATACGAAAGCAAAAGACTTGGCAGACGATGCAACATACCCCCAGTGAAAAGTAGGGGCGCCACTGGTACACTAAGAGAAAACACAATAAATATCCGGGGCCCAAGACTGTTCAACAGCCTCCCACCAGCCATAAGGGGCATTACCAGTAGACCTCTGGTTGCCTTCAAGAGGGAGCTGGACAGATACCTAAAGTCAGTGCCAGATCAGCCAGGCTGTGGTTCGTACGTTGGACTACGTGCAGCCAGCAGTAACAGCCTCGTTGATCCACCGGGAGGCCTGGTCATAGACCGGGCCGCGGGGACGTCGATCCCCGGAATGCCCTCCAGGTAGGTAGATGAGAACAGCAATAATAACAACAACAACGACAACAACAGCAATAACACTACAAACAACATACACTAAAGCAATAAATAACAGGAAATTAAACCCACAACAACAACAACAACAGTAACAACAGAAACTAAAACAACAATACATAGGAATAATAGGAGAAGTTAAAACAGTAACATCAACAACAATAGATGTTAAAACAATAACAACAATAACAAACTAAAACAACAAGAGCAGCAGTAAACTAAAACAACAACAACAATAAACTAAAACAACAACAACAACCTAAAACAACAACAACAACAGCCAAACAACAACAACAACAGCCAAACAACAACAGCAACAGCCAAACAACAACAACAGCCAAACAACAACAACAGCCAAACAACAACAACAGCCAAACAACAACAACAGCCAAACAACAACAACAGCCAAACAACAACAACAGCCAAACAACAACAACAGCCAAACAACAACAACAGCCAAACAACAACAACAGCCAAACAACAACAACAACAGCCAAACAACAACAACAACAGCGCTTCTCATCAACGTTCACTAATGCTTGCAACGTCCGAATATCGTCCCCCTCCCCTCCCCTCGCCCCCTTCCCTCCTCCCCCCTCCTCCCTTCACATTCGAACATTCGTAACGAGACTAACCACATCAATAGTCAATAGTGATTAAATCTGTGCGGTAATGAGGAGTGGTGAGGCAATCTAATTACCGCAGCCAGCCAGCCAGTCAGCCAGTCATCTAGCCAGCCAGCCAGCCAGCCAGTCAGCCAGTCATCTAGTCAGCCAGCCAGCCAGCCAGTCAGCCAGTCATCTAGCCAGCCAGCCAGCCAGTCAGCCAGTCATCTAGCCAGCCAGCCAGCCAGCCTGCCTGCCAGCCAGCCTGACAGCCAGCCTGACAGCCAGCCTGCTAACCAGCCAGCCTGCAAGCCTGACAGCCAGCCAGCCTGACAGCCAGCAGCCAGCTTGACGACAGCCAGCCAGCCTGACAGCCAGCAGCCAGCCTGACAGCCAGCAGCCAGCCTGCCAGCCAGCCAGCCAGCCAGCCAGCCTGACAGCCAACCTTCCTCACTTACAACATCCAACATTCGCAATGAGAGCAAAAAAATTGTGGAGGAATGAGGCGAGATTGATGCGTGTTATGTGTGGTGTTATGTGTGTTATGTGTGGTGTTATGTGTGGTGTTATGTGTGGTGTTATGTGTGGTGTTATGTGTGGTGTTATGTGTGGTGTTATGTGTGGTGTTATGTGTGGTGTTGTGTGGTGTCATGTGTGGTGTTATGTGTGGTGTTATGTGTGGTGTTGTGTGTGGTGTTATGTGTGGTGTTATGTGTGGTGTTATGTGTGGTGTTATGTGGTGTTATGTGTGGTGTTATGTGGTGTTATGTGTGGTGTTATGTGTGGTGTTATGTGTGGTGTTATGTGTGGTGGTTATGTGTGGTGTTATGTGTGGTGTGTGTGGTGTTATGTGTGGTGTTATGTGTGGTGTTATGTGGTGTTATGTGTGGTGTTATGTGGGGTGTTATGTGTGGTGTTATGTGTGGTGTTATGTGTGGTGTTATGTGTGGTGTTATGTGGTGTTATGTGTGGTGTTATGTGTGGTGTTGTGTGTGGTGTTATGTGTGGTGTTATGTGTGGTGTTTTGTGTGGTGTTTTGTGTGGTGTTATGTGTGGTGTTGTGTGGTGTTGTGTGGTGTAATTTGTGGTGTTATGTGTGGTGTTGTGTGGTGTTGTGTGGTGTTATGTGTGGTGTTATGTGTGGTGTTGTGTGGTGTTATGTGTGGTGTTATGTGTGGTGTTGTGTGGTGTTATGTGTGGTGTTTTGTGTGGTGTTAAGTGTGGTGTTATGTGTGGTGTTGTGTGGTGTTATGTGTGGTGTTATGTGGTGTTGTGTGGTGTTATGTGTGGTGTTATGTGTGGTGTTGTGTGGTGTTATGTGTGGTGTTTTGTGTGGTGTTAAGTGTGGTGTTATGTGTGGTGTTGTGTGGTCTTGTGTGGTGTTATGTGTGGTCTTGTGTGGTGTTATGTGTGGTGCTAGTGAAACGTTCTAGAATGTGTGTACTCACCTAGCTGAATTCACCTAGCTGTACTCAGCTATACTCACCTAGTTCTACTCACTTAACTGTACTTACCTACCTGTACTCGCCTAGCTGTACTCAGGTGAACAGACACTCCAACAGCACATCAGACTAGAAAATCCACTTGTCTCCACTCCCGAAATAACACGCTCACACAAGCCTGCTGGACGTTCAACCCCTCGTGAAGTTAAAGCCTCCTTTACACCCTTCCTTCCAACCCCACAAGGACGACTCCTACCTGTCATTCCTTCCACTCTAGCTTTATACAGCAGCGTTGGGGAGATGTATGGGGTGAAAACATAATGAATCTCATGCAAAGTGGGAGTTGTCACAGTTGCTCTTTGCTGATGACACGGTTCTTTTGGGAGATTCTGAAGAGAAGTTCGAAAAGTTGGTGGAGGAATTTGGGAGGGAAGGTAGAAGAGAATTTAATGCGACCTTAAGAAAGAGCAAGGTGATGAGGGTAGCAAAAAAAAAAATTCTAGGCAATGAGAGATCAGATATCAGAGTGCAGGGAGGAGTAAAGAGGAACTGGATGTTTACTGGGAAGACTTGTCGACAGATTTGTCTATGAGAAAAGAGGTGAGAAATGAGGTGTATTAAGGCATTTGTGGTAGAAAGAGGTACATATATGAAAGCAAAAAAAAAAAAAAGGTCAGTGCAACAGAGTATAGTGGGTGTGAAGCATGGGCTTTAAATATTGCAGCGAGGAAACACAAGGCAGTAGAGATGTCTAGTGTTAGTATTAAGCTTACAATTAGGAGTATATAAATTGAAAGATGGTGCAAATATATAATATTAATATATATATTATGCAAAAATCACGAACAGGCTATACAAAATGCAAAACAGCCATAAAAGGGGGGAGTTGAATGATAGCTCTAGGCCTTTCGTGTTGCAATCAACACATAATGAGCTTGCAATGTTGCAGATCCGTTCAAGGGAACGACTCAAGCTAGAATGAAATGGCATCAAACAGGGCGTATGTGCCAGGTGCCAGGTGCCAGAAAGATGAAGACAAGATATTAAAACAGTAGTAACAAAGGCGTAAAGAAACCCAATGGCATTAAATATTTAGTAATAACCAAGTGAACACAACATTAGTACTGTGACAACTATTTCCACACTGTCAAGCTTCATATCCTATCATTATACAAGACTTTAAAATACTGATCTTAATATATATATATATATATATATATATACATATATATATATATATATATATATATATATATATATATATATATATATATATATATATATATATATTTGCTGTGTTCTATGTATTTGTGCAAGCTTTTTTACCCTTCCCACCCAATTTTCCTTCCCAATTTCCTATCCCGCCTTACATTCTCCTTCATATCCAGCTCTTCTCTTCCCTCTCCTCTCTTCTCTCCCACTCCACACCCTCCCAGCCACAATGGCCTTCCCTTCTATCCTTCCGTGGCATCGTCTCCCCTACCTTTTTTACCCCCTTCCTCTTCTAGGTTCCCCTCTCATCTCTCACTCTAATCTCTCCTCTCCCCTCTGTTTCCTCTCTCAACCCTCATATCCCCTTCTGCTTTACATATAACACCTTTATCCTTAGTCTCCCTCTTCTGTTTCATCTGTCCTCCCTGTACACACACACACACACACACACACACACACACACACACATACAAGCAAACAACAACAACAATAACATTTGTAAGCATTCACATAGCATCTAAATTCGCAAGTACAGATTACAAAACTTTAAGAGATCGAACATCAACAACAACAAAAAATATATATATATATATATATATATAAATATATATATATATATATATAATATTAACTTCTCACTACATAAACCACACTTAATATCGATGCGTGATGTAACCCTTTTGGGTTTAGCCAGTTTGGTTTATGAACTGGGTTTAAGGTTAAACATTTTCTTGACTCGTGCAAAAAAAAAAAAAAAAAAAACACATCATTGAGGACATCAACAGTCATCACAAAAATGACGCCGGTGCCGCAGACTCCAGCATCAACAGCTGCGACGTCAACGATGACACTGACAGACTGATGGCTAATAACATCAATGACAAAACCATACCTGATAACATCAATGACAAAACCATACCTGATAACATCAATTACAAAACCATACCTGATAACATGAATGACAAAACCATACCTGATAACATCAATGACAAAACCATACCTAATAACATCAATGACAAAACCATACATGATAACATCAATGACAAAAGCATACCTAATAACATCAATGACAAAACCATACCTGATAACATCAATGACAAAACCATACCTGATAACATCAATGACAAAACCATACCTAATAACATCAATGACAAAACCATACTTGATAACATCAATGACAAAACCATACCTAATAACATCAATGACAAAACCATACATGATAACATCAATGACAAAACCATACATGATAACATCAATGACAAAACCATACCTGATAACATCAATGACAAAACCATACCTGATAACATCAATTACAAAACCATACCTGATAACATCAATGACAAAACCATACCTGATAACATCAATGACAAAACCATACCTAATAACATCAATGACAAAACCATACCTGATAACATCAATGACAAAATCATACCTAATAACATCAATGACAAAACCATACATGATAACATCAATGACAAAAGCATACCTAATAACATCAATGACAAAACCATACCTGATAACATCAATGACAAAACCATACCTGATAACATCAATGACAAAACCATACCTAATAACATCAATGACAAAACCATACTTGATAACATCAATGACAAAACCATACCTAATAACATCAATGACAAAACCATACCTAATAACATCAATGACAAAACCATACATGATAACATCAATGACAAAACCATACCTGATAACATCAATGACAAAACCATACCTGATAACATCAATGACAAAACCATACCTAATAACATCAATGACAAAACCATACCTAATAACATCAATGACAAAACCATACCTAATAACATCAATGACAAAACCATACCTAATAACATCAATGACAAAACCATACATGATAACATCAATGACAAAACCATACCTAATAACATCAATGACAAAACTATACATGATAACATCAATGACAAAACCATACCTGATAACATCAATGACAAAACCATACATGATAACATCAATGACAAAACCATACCTAATAACATCAATGACAAAACCATACATGATAACATGAATGACAAAACCATACCTGATAACATCAATGACAAAACCATACCTGATAACATCAATGACAAAACCATACATGATAACATCAATGACAAAACCATACCTAATAACATCAATGACAAAACCATACCTAATAACATCAATGACAAAACCATACATGATAACATCAATGACAAAACCATACCTAATAACATCAATGACAAAACCATACCTAATAACATCAATGACAAAACCATACATGATAACATCAATGACAAAACCATACCTAATAACATCAATGACAAAACTATACATGTTAACATCAATGACAAAACCATACCTGATAACATCAATGACAAAACCATACATGATAACATCAATGACAAAACCATACCTAATAACATCAATGACAAAACCATACATGATAACATCAATGACAAAACCATACCTGATAACATCAATGACAAAACCATACCTGATAACATCAATGACAAAACCATACATGATAACATCAATGACAAAACCATACCTAATAACATCAATGACAAAACCATACATGATAACATCAATGACAAAACCATACCTGATAACATCAATGACAAAAGCATAAATAATAACATTAATTTGAACAACAAAAGCACTGAAAAAAAAATGTTAATAACAACAGCAACCACAAGCAAAGACAACAACAATATCCAAAATTAACAAAAAAAATAGCTACAAGTGCAACAAAAGACAAAAATCTGCACAAACAATTACAATAACAATTACAAAACAAATAAATCATAACAATAAATTAAAAAAAACAGAGATCATATTTTTGAAAACAGTTGCAAAAAAAAGTTACAAAAAAAACCATATAGAAGCTAGAAACAATTAAAACAAGTACAGTCACACACAAATACAGTCGCACACAAGTACAGTCACACACAGAAACAAATACAGTCACACTCAGAAACAAGTACAGTCACACACAGCAACAAGTACAGTCACACTCAAAAACAAGTACAGTCGCACACAGCAACAAGTACAGTCACACACAGCAACAAGTACAGTCACACACAGCAACAAGTACAGTCACACACAGCAACAAGTACAGTCACACACAGCAACAAGTACAGTCACACACAGCAACAAGTACAGTCACACTTAGAAACAAGTACAGTCGCACACAGCAACAAGTACAGTCACACTTAGAAACAAGTACAGTCGCATACAGCAACAAGTACAATCACACACAGCAACAAGTACAGTCACACTTAGAAACAAGTACAGTCGCACACAGCAACAAGTACAGTCACACACAGCAACAAGTACAGTCACACTCAGCAACAAGTACAGTCACACTCAGCAACAAGTACAGTCGCACACAGCAACAAATACAGTCACACACAGCAACAAATACAGTCACACACAGCAACAAATACAGTCACACTCAGCAACAAGTACAGTCACACACAGCAACAAGTGCAGTCACACACAGCAACAAGCAACAAGTACAGTCACACACAGCAACAAGTACAGTCACACACAGCAACAAGTACAGTCACACACAGCAACAAGTACAGTCACAAACAATGAAAGCAAACACAGTTACATTATTACTCATGACAACAATCACGACTACAAAACCAGTTGTAGAAATCGGCTTTATCGCCGTATGTGATAACAATAGCGACATAAACAATACAAAAAATAAACAAAAACAATAGTAACAAACACTAATGCTACCAGCAACAGCAACAACAACAGCAACAACTACCACCACCACCACTGCCACCACCACCACCACCACCACCACCACCACTGCCACCACTATCACCACCACCAACATCACAACCAACAACCACCACCAACTACCACCACCAAAAACCACCACCAACTACCACCACCAACAACCACCACCAACTACCACCACCATCAACAACAATAACAACCACCATCGTCAGTGGCACTAACTAAAGCCGGTCATCTGGTCACCACCATCAATAGTGACACTATTGATGTTATTGATTATCCCTTACCATATAGTGTGGTTCTGTCACCTCCTGTCACCACCGTCTCTCATCTCCTGTCACTAACACCGTGTCACCACCATCTGTCACCTCCTGTCAACACCCCCACCCTGTCATCTACTGTCATCTGTCACCAACACCCTGTCACCACAATCCTGCTATCTGTCACCAACAAACTGTAGCATCCATTCTGTCACCTGTCACCCTGTAGCAACCATTCTGTCACCTGCCTCTGGGGAGGCAACGCAGCAGAGGCTGGAACAATACACAGCTTCACAGCCAGGTATGATAGCATCTATAGTCGACAGAAAGATAAAAAGCTGGCCCAAGAGCTGAAGCTCAACACAAGCATACTGTGAACTTGCTCACGTACACACGCACACGCATGCACGCACGCACGCACAAGCACATACGCACGCACACACGCACGCACACACGCACGCACCCACGCACGCACATTCACACACACACACACACACACCAGGATGAGGAAGGAAGGAGGGGAGATCACAAGAAACGACAAAGAAATGTGAAGAGCTGGACACGAGATTTAAGGAAGTGTTTTCAGTGGAGACAGAAAGGACTCCGGAAAGCCGGAATGGTGGGGTACACCAACAAGTGCTGGACACAATACACACAACAGAGGAGGAGGTGAAGAGGCTGCTAAGTGAACTAGATACTTCAAGGGTGGTGGGACTGGACATCTCTCTGTGGGTCCTGAGAGAGGGAGCAGAGGCGCTGTGTGTGCCACTAACAACAATCTTCAACACATCTATGGAAACAGGGCGACTACCTGAGGTGTTGAAGACAGCAAATGTAATCACAGTCTTTATAAAAGGAGACAAACAGGCAGCATTAAACTAGAGACCAGTGTCACTGACATGTATAGTATGCAAAGTTATGGAAAGATTATCAGGAGAAGAGTGGTGGAGAACCTAGAAAGGAATGAGCTTATACACGATAACCAGCACGGTTTCAGGTAAGGGAAATCCTCCGTCAAAAATCTACTGGAGATTTACGACAAGGTGACAGGAGTAAGACAGGAGAGAAAGGGCTGGGTAGACTGCGGGTAGACTGCATTTTCTTGTACTGTAAAAAGACTCGAAATAGCTCCGCACATGAGAGTAGCGCAGAGGCTAGAGGAGAAGGAAGAAATAGCAGGAAGGAAACGAGTGATGGTACGTGACGAGGTGTCAGAGTGGGCGCCTGTGACGAGCGGGGTTCCACAAGGGTCAATCCTAGTGACGGTGCTATTTCTGGTATATGTGAATGACATGACGGAAGTGATAGATTCAGAGATGCTCCTGTTTGAAGACGAAGTTAAGCTAATGAGGAGAATTCAAGTGGATGAGGATCAGGTAGAACTACAAAGGGATCTGGACAAGCTGCGAGAATGGCTGAACTGTCTCCTGGAATTTAACCCCACCAAGTGCAAAATCGTGAAGATTGGGGAAGGTCAACGAAGACCGCAGACATAATACAGTCTAGGGGGCCCAACACTGCAAACCACACTCAAGGAAAAGGATCTTGGGGTGAGTATAATGCCGAGCAAATCGCCTGAGTCGCACATCAACCAAATAACTACTGCAGCATATGGACGCCTGGCAAACTTAAGCATAGCGTTTCTACACCTTAGTAAGGAATGGTTCAAGACACTGTACACCGTGTACGTCAGGCCCATGTTGGAGTATGCAGCACCAGCTCCAGGACTATTCTTGTTGCAAAAGTTTGCAACAAGACTATTCCCGGAGCTAAATGGTATGTCCTCCGAGGAGATGTTAAGGGAAATCGACCTGACGACACTGGATGACACGAGAGATAGGGGAGACATAATAACGACATACAAAATACTGAAAGGAATTGACAAGATGGACAGGGACAGGATATTCCAGAGATGGGACACAGCAACAAGGGGTCACAATTGGAAGTTGAAAACTCAAATGAGTCACAGGGATGTTAGGAAGTATTTCTTTGGTCACAGAGTTGTCAGGAAGTGTAACAATGTGGAGAGTGATGTAGTGGAGGCAGGATCCATACATAGCTTTAAGAAGTGGTACGATAAAGCTTATGGAGCAGGGAGAGAGTGGACCTAGTAGCGACCACCAGAGAGACGGGGCCAGGAGTTGTAAATCGACCTCTTCAACCACAAATAGGTGAGTACAAATAGGTGAGAGCACATATACACACACAAACACTAACACGTATATATATATATATATATATATATATATATATATATATATATATATATATATATATATATATATATATATATATATATATTCAGTTATTACATATTTCATTTAATAACAGACATTGATTCATCAGCTTAAAAGCAAATAGGAAGACTCTAGTGGATTGTGTCGTGTTTTTCTTCACCTGAACTTTGAGAGAGAGAGAGAGAGAGAGAGAGAGAGAGAGAGAGAGAGAGAGAGTGAGTGAGAGAGGGAGAGAGAGAGAGAGATATCTCATCCAGCTAACACTATTACACTGCTTAGGAAAAAATGGTGTTTGGTGTTTTTTTGTAGTGGGTTAAAGAGGAAGCAAGGTGTGTGGAGGAGCAGGAGGAGACAGTTGATTACCTCTGTAGCGGGAGACAGGGACACAAGGTGATAAAGAAGAGAGAGAAATATGGAAGTACAGCAGCAGCAGGAGAAGAGAAGGAAGGAGGAAAGAAGAAATGGAGAAGAAAAGGACAAGGACAATAACACCAACAACGGCAAAAAACAGCAACACATGAAATCGATGAAGAAGATAAAGTGAACGAATAAGAATGAGAATAACATGAGAGAGTAAAAGAAGTGTACTAAATACGAAAAAAAATAAGAACCTTATTCCCCCCTCACCACTCCTCTCTCTCTCTCTCTCTCTCTCTCTCTCTCTCTCTCTCTCTCTCTCTCTCTCTCTCTCTCTCTCTCAACTTCGTTATACAGCACTGCCACGTAGATTCAGAGTTAATGTTTGAGTTGTGTTTCGTTTTATTTCGTTATGCAATAAGCCTAAGTGGATGTATGAAAAAAAATATAAGTGGAACTGATTTTTCAAGTGAACGGCGAGGATGGACGAGGTGGGAAAGGGGGGGGAGGGGGAGGGGGTTATGGATAGGGGAGGGGAAGGGGAAGGCAGAGGGAGGGAGGGGCGAAGGATGTTGCATAATGTTAGTTCCTTCAAGTTGCAGTCTCTTTGCAACTTAGTATTGGTACGTTACCTGGATACGTTATCTGGTTAGGTTACCTGGTTACGTTACCTGGTTACGTTACCTGGTGAGGTTACCTGGATACGTTATCTGGTTACGTTACCTGGTTTCGTTACCTGGATACGTTATCTGGTTAGGTTACCTGGTTACGTTACCTGGTTTCGTTACCTGGTTTCGTTACCTGGATACGTTATCTGGTTAGGTTACCTGGTTACGTTACCTGGTTAGGTTACCTGGTTAGGTTACTTGGTTAGGTTACCTGGTTAGGTTATCTGGTTACGTTACCTGGTAACGTTACCTGGTTAAGCTACCTGGTCACTCCACATGGTCACCCCACCTTGTCACGCCACCTGGTCACGCCACCTGGTCACGCTATCTGGTCACGCCACCTGGTCACGCCACTTGGTCACGCTACCTGGTCATGCACATGCGCAGAGAAGGGGCTTATATACTGCAGACAGGTGAAGTGAAGCAGTGGTAGGCGGAGTCACCAGTGGGAAATCCCCACTAGTGAAAGTAGGTCATGCAAAGCTTTGTGGTAATCAATCCCTCAACCTGGAGTCAATGCGTTTAGTCCATCAATCTCGAGATAGTACCTACCTGGAGTCTACCTGGAGGGCGTTCCAGGGGTCAACGCCCCGGCGGCCCTGTCCATAACCAGGCCTTGCTGTGGATCAGGGCCTGATCAGCCAGGCTGTTACTGCAGTCTATCGTACGAATCACAGCTCGGCTGGTCAAGTACTGCATTTAGGTACCTGCCCAGTTTCCTTTTGAAGACGACCAGGGATCTATTGGTAATCCCCCTTATATATACGATGGTAGACAGTTGAACAGTCTTGGGCCTCCTGAAATGGCTTTTATAATATATTGGACTGAAGAAGCCCCTGACTCGCGAAACGTTTCCACGTTGAAGTTTCCCAAATGTTGTACAAGTGTCTAATTCTTCAACTTGTTGGGTTATAATTGAGGTCAGGTAACTGTGTGAGTGAGAGCTAGTGATCCTCTCACCGCTCGTGACGCTAATGATCCTCTCACCGCTCGTGACGCTAGTGATCCTCTCACCGCTCGTGACGCTAGTGATCCTCTCACCGCTCGTGACGCTAGTGATCCTCTCACCGCTCGTGACGCTAGTGATCCTCTCACCGCTCGTGACGCTAGTGTTCCTCTCACCGCTCGTGACGCTAGTGTTCCTCTCACCGCTCGTGACCCTAGTGTTCCTCTCACCGCTCGTGACGCTAGTGATCCTCTCACCGCTCGTGACGCTAGTGTTCCTCTCACCGCTCGTGACGCTAGTGTTCCTCTCACCGCTCGTGACGCTAGTGTTCCTCTCACCGCTCGTGACGGTAGTGATCCTCTCACCGCTCGTGACGCTAGTGTTCCTCTCACCGCTCGTGACGCTAGTGTTCCTCTCACCGCTCGTGACGCTAGTGATCCTCTCACCGCTCGTGACGCTAGTGATCCTCTCACCGCTCGTGACGCTAGTGATCCTCTCACCGCTCGTGACGCTAGTGATCCTCTCACCGCTCGTGACGCTAGTGTTCCTCTCACCGCTCGTGATGCTAGTGATCCTCTCACCGCTCGTGACGCTAGTGTTCCTCTCACCGCTCGTGACCCTAGTGTTCCTCTCACCGCTCGTGACGCTAGTGATCCTCTCACCGCTCGTGACGCTAGTGATCCTCTCACCGCTCGTGACGCTAGTGATCCTCTCACCGCTCGTGACGCTAGTGTTCCTCTCACCGCTCGTGACGCTAGTGTTCCTCTCACCGCTCGTGACGCTAGTGATCCTCTCACCGCTCGTGACGCTAGTGTTCCTCTCACCGCTCGTGACGCTAGTGTTCCTCTCACCGCTCGTGACGCTAGTGTTCCTCTCACCGCTCGTGACGCTAGTGTTCCTCTCACCACTCGTGACGCTAGTGATCCTCTCACCGCTCGTGACGCTAGTGATCCTCTCACCGCTCGTGACGCTAGTGATCCTCTCACCGCTCGTGACGCTAGTGATCCTCTCACCGCTCGTGACGCTAGTGATCCTCTCACCGCTCGTGATGCTAGTGATCCTCTCACCGCTCGTGACGCTAGTGATCCTCTCACCGCTCGTGACCTAGTGTTCCTCTCACCGCTCGTGACGCTAGTGATCCTCTCACCGCTCGTGACGCTAGTGATCCTCTCACCGCTCGTGACGCTAGTGATCCTCTCACCGCTCGTGACGCTAGTGATCCTCTCACCGCTCGTGACGCTAGTGATCCTCTCACTGCTCGTGACGCTAGTGATCCTCTCACCGCTCGTGACGCTAGTGATCCTCTCACCGCTCGTGACGCTAGTGATCCTCTCACCGCTCGTGACGCTAGTGATCCTCTCACCGCTCGTGACACTGTACAAGACTGTCAGCAAGCCATCTTTGATATACCACTGATGAGTTCCCAGAGTTTTTTTTACTCCCTGAGCCCGGCCATGGGCCAGGCTCGTCTGGTGCTTTCCTTGTCAACTAGACTGTTGCTGCTGGCTTTCTAAATCGATTTTTTTCCATCTTGAAACCATTGCTGTGAGTCCTGTCTTAGTTAGATATTTTGAGCATATTATTTATATTCCTATATTTACTTATGTCTTCCATTTATACACCTCAATCATATCCTTCCTACTTCAACGCCTTTCTTACCCGGCCGCCCCGCATATCCATCACAGCCTGGTTGATCTGGCACCTGGCGAAGTCAGCTCACATACCCCGCCTTATTCCGGGTGGGGACTGACTGCCCCGGCTACTTGTATCAGGCTGCCTGGTCTCAGAGACCTGGCTAGACGGTCTCTACGTCAAGTGGTCTCTGACTCCCATCACTAGACCACTCTGTTTGGTCTCCAGACCAGAGATTATGTAGATATAGCTAGATGAAGTATCCTTGTTTATACTCAGCGGGTTGTGAAGAAGAGTATAGGAGTGATGGGGAGGGGAGGAAGAAGAGGGGAGGGGAGGATGAAGAGAATGGGAGGGAGAAATGAATGAGAGGTGAGGGGAAACGGGTGAGACAAGCAAGACGGGAAGAGAGATGTGAAATGAACCTGGAGAGGGTAGGAGAAGGAATGGGGAGGGGTGAAAGATGAGAGGGGCAAAAGAGAGGGAGGGGTGAAAGAGAAGGAGGGGTGAAGGAGGAGGCGTGAAGGCGAAGGGATGAAGGAGGGAGGGGTAAAGAAGGGGAGGGTGAAGGGAGGAGGAGGGATGAAGAAGGGGGGAGAAGTGATGAAGGGGAGGGGTGAAGGAGGGAGGGATGAAGGATGGGAGGGAAAAATAGAGGAGGGTGAAGGAGGAGAGGGTGAAGGAGGGAGGGTGAAGGAGGTGATGGGGTGAAGGAGGAGGAGGCGTGAAGGCGGAGGGTGAAGGAGGAGTGGTGAAGGAGGGAGGAGTGATGGAGGGGATAGGTGAAGGAGGAGGAGCGATGGAGGAGAAGGGTGAAGGAGGAGAGGGGGTGAAGGAGGAGAGGGGTGAAGGAGGAGAGGGGTGAAGGAGGAGAGGGGTGAAGGAGGAGAAGGGGTGAAGGAGGAGAGGGGTGAAGGAGGAGAGGAGGTGAAGGAAGAGAGGGGTGAAGGAGGAGAGGGGGTGAAGGAGGAGAAGGGGTGAAGGAGGAGGGGTGAAGGAGGAGGGTGAAGGAGGAGAGGGTGAAGGAGGGAGGAGCGATGGAGGAGAAAGGGGGGAAGGAGGAGAGGGGTGAAGGAGGAGAGGGGAAGGAGGAGAGGGTGAAGGAGGAGAGGGGTGAAGAAACAACTCTGAGCTCCTCCTTGAGAATATAGATAAACAACTTACATAGAAAGGCAGGTACACATGAATAGACGTACACAGTCATTCAGATGTACACAGACAGTCGTAGAGACGTACACAGAACATTCATACCGACGTACACTGAACGGTCATGCAGACGTACAGAGTACAGTGATGAAGACGTGAACGGGAAAGACGTACACAATAGTCATACACAAAACAGACGTACACAATAAAACGCACACAGAAACAGACGTACACAGGGACACACATACACAGACAGAAGTACACGGATAATTATGCACTAAGGCAGACACACAGACACAAAGAAGTACAGACAACAAAACTAACAAGACGTACACAGACGTACACATACATGCACAGACTTACACAGACGTGCATAGACGTACACAGACGCACACAGACGTACACAGACCCACAGACGTACATAGACGAACACAAACGTGCACAGACGTACACAAGCGTACTCAGACGCACATAAACGTACACAGACGTACACAAACATGCACAGACGTACTCAGAAGTGCACAGAGAGGGGCACAGACACATCCAGTGGACGGAGAAGAAGCATAAAGAATTTAGTCTACAAATTAGATTTTAGAAGAGAAATGTAATGCCTTTGTAAAAAGTGTGTTGATATGTTGTGAGCTGTATTGTTAAGTTACCCCTGTGTTGGTGAGTGTTGGTGAGTGTTGGTGAATGTTGGTGAGTGTTGGTGAATGTTGGTGAGTGTTGGTGAGTGTTGGTGTAGTATTGGTGAGTGTTGGTGAGTGTTGGTGTAGTGTTGGTGAGTGTTAGTGAGTGTTAATGTAGTGTTGGTGAGTGTTGGTGAGTGTTGGTGTAGTGTTGGTGTAGTGTTGGTGTAGTGTTGGTGAGTGTTGGTGAGTGTTGGTATAGTGTTGATGAGTGTTGGTGAGTGTTGGTGAGTGTTGGTGAGTGTTGGTGTAGTGTTGGTGAGTGTTGGTGAGTGTTGGTGAGTGTTGATGAGTGTTGGTGTAGTGTTGGTGTAGTGTTGGTGAGTGTTGGTGTAGTGTTGGTGAGTGTTGGTGAGTGTTTTTGAGTGTTGGTGTAGTGTTGGTGTAGTGTTGGTGAGTGTTGGTAAGTGTTGGTGTAGTGTTGGTGAGTGTTGGTGAGTGTTGGTGAGTGTTGGTGAGTGTTGGTGTAGTGTTGGTGAGTGTTGGTGAGTGTTGGTGTAGTGTTGGTGTAGTGTTGGTGTAGTGTTGGTGAGTGTTGGTGAGTGTTGGTGAGTGTTGGTGTAGTGTTGGTGAGTGTTGGTGAGTGTTGGTGAATGTTGGTGAGTGTTGGTGTAGTGTTGGTGTAGTGTTGGTGAGTGTTGGTGAGTGTTGGTGAGTGTTGGTGTAGTGTTGGTGAGTGTTGGTGTAGTGTTGGTGAGTGTTGGTGAGTGTTGGTGAGTGTTGGTGAATGTTGGTGAGTGTTAGTGTAGTGTTGGTGTAGTGTTGGTGTAGTGTTGGTGAGTGTTGGTGAGTGTTGGTATAGTGTTATGAGTGTTGGTGAGTGTTGGTGAGTGTTGGTGAGTGTTGGTGTAGTGTTGGTGAGTGTTGGTGAGTGTTGGTGAGTGTTGGTGAGTGTTGGTGTAGTGTTGGTGTAGTGTTGGTGAGTGTTGGTGTAGTGTTGGTGTAGTGTTGGTGAGTGTTGGTGAGTGTTGGTGTAGTGTTGGTGAGTGTTGGTGAGTGTTTTGAGTGTTGGTGTAGTGTTGGTGTAGTGTTGGTGAGTGTTGGTGAGTGTTGGTGAGTGTTGGTGAGTGTTATTGAGTGTTGGTGAGTGTTGGTGTAGTGTTGGTGTAGTGTTGGTGAGTGTTGGTGTAGTGTTGGTGTAGTGTTGGTGAGTGTTGGTGAGTGTTGGTGTAGTGTTGGTGAGTGTTGGTGTAGTGTTGGTGTAGTGTTGGTGAGTGTTTGTGAGTGTTAGTGTAGTGTTGGTGTAGTATTGGTGTAGTGTTGGTGTAGTGTTGGTGAGTGTTGGTGAGTGTTGGTGAGTGTTGGTGTAGTGTTGGTGAGTGTTGGTGAGTGTTGGTGAGTGTTGGTGTAGTGTTGGTGAGTGTTGGTGAGTGTTGGTGAGTGTTGGTGAATGTTGGTGAGTGTTGGTGTAGTGTTGGTGTAGTGTTGGTGTAGTGTTGGTGAGTGTTGGTGAGTGTTGGTGAATGTTGGTGAGTGTTGGTGAATGTTGGTGAGTGTTGGTGTATTGTTGGTGTAGTGTTGGTGTAGTGTTGGTGAATGTTGGTGAGTGTTGGTGTAGTGTTGGTGTAGTGTTGGTGAGTGTTGGTGTAGTGTTGGTGAGTGTTGGTGTAGTGTTGGTGAGTGTTGGTGAGTGTTGGTGTAGTGTTGGTGTAGTGTTGGTGAGTGTTGGTGAGTGTTAGTGAGTGTTTATGTAGTGTTGGTGAGTGTTGGTGTAGTGTTGGTGAGTGTTGGTGAGTGTTGGTGTAGTGTTGGTGTAGTGTTGGTGTAGTGTTGGTGAGTGTTGGTGAGTGTTGGTGTAGTGTTGGTAGTGTTGGTGTAGTGTTAGTGAGTGTTGGTGTAGTGTTGGTGTAGTGTTGGTGTAGTGTTGGTGTAGTGTTGGTGAGTGTTGGTGAGTGTTGGTGAGTGTTGGTATAGTGTTGGTGTAGTGTTGGTGTAGTGTTGGTGAGTGTTGGTGTAGTGTTGGTGTAGTGTTGGTGAGTGTTGGTGTAGTGTTGGTGAAGTGTTGGTGAGTGTTGGTGAGTGTTGGTGTAATGTTGGTGTAGTGTTGGTGAGTGTTGGTGAGTGATGGTGAGTGTTGGTGTAGTGTTGGTGTAGTGTTGGTGAGTGTTGGTGAGTGTTGGTGAAGTGTTGGTGAGTGTTGGTGAGTATTGGTGTAGTGTTGGTGAGTGTTGGTGTAGTGTTGGTGAGTGTTGGTGAGTGTTGGTGAGTGTTGGTGTAGTGTTGGTGAGTGTTGGTGTAGTGTTGGTGAGTGTTGGTGAGTGTTGGTGAGTGTTGGTGTAGTGTTGGTGAGTGTTGGTGTAGTGTTTGTGAGTGTTGGTGAGTGTTAGTGTAGTGTTGGTGAGTGTTGGTGTAGTGTTGGTGAGTGTTGGTGAGTGTTAGTGTAGTGTTGGTGTAGTGTTGGTGAGTGTTGGTGTAATGTTAGTGAGTGTTGGTGAGTGTTGGTGTAGTGTTAGTGTATTGTTGGTGAGTGTTGGTGTAGTGTTGGTGAGTGTTGGTGTAATGTTGGTGAGTGTTGGTGAGTGTTGGTGTAGTGTTGGTAAGTGTTGGTTTAGTGTTGGTGAGTGTTGGTGAATGTTGGTGAGTGTTGGTGAGTGTTGGTGTAGTGTTGGTGAGTGTTGGTGTAGTGTTGGGAGTGTTGGTGAGTGTTGGTGAGTGTTGGTGAGTGTTGGTGTAGTGTTGGTGAGTGTTGGTGAGTGTTGGTGAGTGTTGGTGTAGGTTGGTGAGTGTTGGTGAGTGTTGGTGAGTGTTGGTGATGTTGGTGTAGTGTTAGTGAGTGTTGGTGAGTGTTGTTGTTGTAGTGTTGGTGAGTGTTGGTGTAGTGTTGGTGAGTGTTAGTGAGTGTTGTCCTCCCTTCAGCACTCCTCACTCTCCCTTCATCTTCTAGCACTCCCTCTCACTTTCCAGCACTACCACCCCCATTTAACCCTCCTCTCCCTCCCTCCTTCCCTCCCCCCCCCTCTCTCCCTCCCCCCCCCCTTCTTTCCCTCCTCTCTCCCCCCCCCCCTCCCTCCCCCCCTCTTCCCCCCCTCCCTTCCCTCCCCTTTCCCCCTTCCCTCCTTCCCTCCCCCCCTCTCTCCCCCCCTCCCTCCTTCCCCCCCCCCTTCCCCCCCCTCCCTTCCCCCTCTCATTCCCCCCCCCCCCCCTCTCCCTCCCTCCCCTTTTCCCCCCCCCCTCCCTCCCTCCCCTCTCCCTCCCTCCGTCCCTCCCTCCCCCCTTCCCTCCCTCCCTCCTCTCTCCCTCCTTCCTCCCTCCCCCCCCCCCCCTCCCTCCCCTCCCCCTCTCCCTCCCTCCCTAACTCCCCCCTCCCTCTCTCCCTCCCTCCCCCCCCCCTCTCTCCCCCCCCCCCTCCTCGTTTTTTTTTGTTGGGAAAACTCACAGTACTTTTCGTCCCTTTTGCACTGTAATCAAATATCCTTATAATTTTTTTTTTTTCTCTCTCTCTCTCTCTCTCTCTCTCTCCCCCTCTCTCTCTCTCTCTCTCTCTCTCTCTCTTCCCTCTATGGTTCAACTCGGCCTCTGATCTTATCGGGTTTCCCCTTCTTGTTTTTTGGGGATGAAGTTGTCCACCATCTCCCCGGGACCTTCCACCTTTCCCTCCATCATTTATTCTTTTTTTTTTTTTACAGTTCCCATTCCCCACCCCTGCATCCAGGAGTCCCCCAATGTTCCCTCTCCTGAAGTCTGCTGTCGTCCGTCCCCCAAACCCGCTGTTCTCTGCCCTCGGGGTCTGCTGTCGTCCGTCCCCCCCCTGCTGTTCTCTGCCCTCGAGTCTGCTGTGGGCCCTCCCACACCTGCTGTTCTCTCCCCCCGAGTCTGCTGTCGTCCGTCCCCACCTGCTGTTCTCTCCCCCCCGGGTCTGCTGTAGTCCGTCCCACACCTGCTGTTCTCTCTCCTCGGGGGCTGCTGTCGTCCGTCCCCCCCCTGCTGTTCTCTGCCCTCGGAGTTTTTCTGTCGTCCGTCCCACACCTGCTGTTTTTCTCCCAGTCACTAGCAACTCGGGGCTCTGTTCCACTTCACCTGCATCAGAATTAAAACCCATTTCGTAGGCCCTGAGCCATCTTTAATGATGGAGATAAAAGGTATAAAAATCCGAGCGACGGAGAAATATACACAAATACAATATACTGTGATCCTTTGTTGACTACGTTTCGCCCACACAGTTGGCTTTATCAAGTCACAAATAGATCCACCTGGGTAAAAATACATGGAAAATAGTGTGGAGAGACAGGTGGAGAACGCTGGTAGGGTGTATTTGGGGACAAATTTCCCCGGGGGGGGCAGTCCCCAGTCAGGCTGAGGGATGACCACCCCAAACCACGCTTTAAGGGTGATGGACTGAGACCGTCTCTACATTTCTTCTTCTGCTGCCTACTCTGATTCATGAAGAAACCACTTTTTAGGGGACATTTCGAAATAAAGATCCTAATGGGTTACGGGTTTTAATTTTTTAACGATACGGGATTTCGAGTCGGCCTACCTT